>NLAL01000127.1:0-51558 GCA_002374735.1 Metschnikowia sp. 13-106.1
ACAGATATCTCTATAGCTTCAGTTTATGAGAGGTGATAATAGACATTGCGAGAGAAGACATAAGATCAGTGTGGACTATGCAAACACGAGACCAAATAAGAATGAGACACGACTAGAATCATAAGAGAGTCAGACATAGCATAGAGCATAGAGCATAGAGTATAGAGTATACAGCATATAGAACATATAGAACATATAGAACATATAGAACATATAGCATATATAACATAGATCATATACAACATATAGCATATATAACATATATAACATAGATCATATAGAACATAGAGCATAGAGCATGTAGTGTTAGATTCTTGTTACGTCCAGTACTCTATTTTGTATGTTTATTCGCCGATGCATCCCCAATAGGTGGGAATCCGAGTGCTTACATAGCTTACCTACTCTGTAGTTTATATTCTATATTGTATTCTAGGCTATAGTCTATTCTAGGCTATAGTCTATTCTAGTCTATAGTCTATTCTAGGCTATAGTCTATTCTAGTCTATAGTCTATTCTAGTGTATAGTCGATTCTAGTCTATAGTCTATTCTAGTTTATAGTCTATTCTAGGCTATAGTCTAGTACTGGGGTTATGTTCATTGATGGACTCCCAAGAAGTGAGAATTAGTACTTATATAGTTAGCCTGTGGGTACCAGAGAAGTGGATCCAAGTCACGGGGTATGACGCATTGGACAAGTCAATGGCTTTCGTAGGCTCTAAAAATATCTCTATGGGTAGTGTGTTTACCCATGGTGGGTCTAACTCGACTACATAATCTACTCTATACTACTCTACTCTCTACTCTATACTCTATACTACTCTCTACTCTATACTACTCTCTACTACTCGATACTCTACTCGATACTCTACTAGTATAATCTCTTCTATACTTTCTACTCTATACTAGTATAATTTAATACTTTACTTCATACTACTCTATACTCTATACTCTATATTCTATACTCTATACTACATAGTCTACTCTAATACTCTAATACTCTACTACTCTACTACTACTAGTATAATCTACTCTACTACTATGATACATAATCTACTCTACTATTGTATACTGTATACTACTCTACTCTCTACTCTCTACTCTCTACTACTCTCTACTCTATACTCTACTACTCTATACTCTATACTCTACTAGTATAATCTACTGCTATACTCTCTACTCTACTAGTTAATCTACTGCTATACTCTCTATTCCATACGACTCTACTACTATACTAGTGTAATCTATACTACTCTCTATTCTCTACTCTCTACTGTATACTCTCTACTCTACTCTTTACTTAAGCCTAAATTGGTCTATATATTGACACATCTCCACTTTTCGTTGGTATCTGTAGAAGACGGAGCTGCTAATGACTTTGGGAGTAGAAGCTTAATGGGCAGAGCCCTGTCAAGAATGGATCTAACAGTCTGCACTACTATAAGGTTTGTACTGCTATAAATCTCACTACTAAATATTCACACTTCTCAGTCTACTCTATAGTCTATAATCTATATTCAATATTGTATTCTAGTCTATAGTGTTCTACTCTATTCTAGTCTATAGTGTTCTACTCTATTCTAGTCTATAGTGTTCTACTCTATTCTAGTCTATAGTGTTCTAGTCTATAGTCTATAATCTATAGTGTTCTAGTCTATAGTCTATAGTCTTACCTGGAGAACGCATATTGATCACAGAGCCTGTGTGGGCAGACCAGCAGGACCGGCAAAAATTAATGGAGACCATTTACGAGGAGTTCGAGTTTCCAGCTCTTTTCTTGGCCAAGATCCCCACGTGTGTATCTTTTCAGCAAGGAAGACTGATGTGCCTTGTGGTTGATATTGGCCATGACTGTGCTAGTGTAGTGCTCATTGTGGATGGGATTTGCTTGCTCAAAACCTCCGTGAAAACGAACTACAGCAGTCAATTCCTTAACGACCACATACAAAACTTGATCATGACTAAGTTCCCTGAAACGGACTTGACTCCAAGATATAAGGTCAAAAACAAGACGCCTGAAGCGGACTTGACTCCAAGATGTAAGGTCAAAGACAAGACGCCTGAAGCGGACTTGACTCCAAGATAAAAGGTCAAAGACAAGACGCCCGTTACGTACCCGGAAGCAGCACAATTCACCGCTAAAGCACTTGAAGGCGTGACGGATTCTTTCGAAAAATACAATCAACAAAAAATATTTGTTGAGTTCAAGGAAGTGTTACTAGAAGCACCACAGAAGGCCATGAAGGCGAGCAATCCGCAACAGGCCGCCAAAGTCAAGGAGATGTACGAGGACAAAAGCAATATCAGGTCCTTTGAGCTTCTCAGTGGCCAGTCATCGACAGTTGTATTCTAGTCTATAGTGTTCTAGTCTATAGTGTTCTAGGCTATAGTCTAGTACTGGGGTTATGTTCATTGATGGACTCCCAAGAAGTGAGAATTAGTACTTATTTAGTTAGTCTGTGGGTACCAGAGAAGTGGAGCCATGTCACGAGGTAAGACGAAAGTATGGATCCAAGTCACGGGGTATGACGCATTGGACAAGTCATTGGCATTCGTAGCTTCGAACAATACCTCTATGGGTAGTGTGTTTACCCATGGTGGGTCTAACAATAAAGTATTTATAAAGTATTTGTAAAGTACACTATAAATCACTATAAATCACTATAAATCACTATAAAATATGCTATAAAATATGCTATAAAATAACTATAAAGTACACTGGTTCGTAGTTATGATTCAAAATTACTAGGCATCAAAGGTTCGAAATAAACGGTTTACGTGAAGTCTCTATTGATTATTAAAAACAGTAACCTTTAAATTATTGATTTGTGAGTTTCCTAAAGTGGTTTGAAACATTTTGGCGTGCTGGTTGGAATAGGTTTGAACAGTACTGCATACTAGTATACAGAGATTTCTAAATGGTTGAGTCCAGCTTTATTACTGGTACTGTAATCAATCGGGTTTCTCTGCACTACACTAGACTACACTACTCTACACTACTCTATACTACACTCTACTATATACACTACTCCACTCTACACTACTCTACACTACTCTACACTACTCTACACTCTACTATATACACTACACTACACTCTACACTACTCTACACTACTCTACACTACTCTACACTACTCTACACTCTACTATATACACTACACTACACTCTACACTACTCTACACTACTCTACACTACATTAGACTAGATGTTATGTTCTTTTGGCCTTACTAAACTATGTTCGTTGTTTTTTTCTCAAACAAAGGAAGTGGAGTGGCTTATATAACTCTGAGAAAAAAGTGGCATTCGAAAGACTCTCCACTAGAGCAATTGTAAGGTTGTCAGGAATATTCGAAAGGATGCTATGAGACAAAGCAGGGTCCTTAATACCTCTATAGTCCGGGCCCTGCATATGGTGGACCTCACAACTCTGCATTTTACACTACACTTTACACTACACTCTAATACACACTACTGTACAGTATACCCACTATATACCATTCTGGTCTAGACACTACAGTCTATTATATCGAAAAGGCATTATGTACTCCTACATTTACATTTCATCTTATTAATTCCTATAAAAATCAATATCTGGTTTCAATGATACCTTGTTCACTTGGTATATCAGCACAAACTGAGGCTACTATATCATTAGTTTATGACAGGAATATCGCTTTGAACATCTTGTTTATATGGAATAGTATTTTACATTTATCCATATTCCACAAGACATCCATCATAACAAGGGCCGAAGTCCCATTAAAGAACTAAGTTATCTTAGCCTATAGACCATTGCTGGGTCTTGATCTTGCAGCCTAAATTGAGTCGCGCACGACTTGACTATAAGTCGACACACACTATAATCACCATAAAGTAAGCATAAAGTAAGCATAAAGTAAGCATAAAGTAAGCATAAAGTAAGCATAAAGTAAGCATAAAGTAAGCATAAAGTAAGCATAAAGTAAGCATAAAGTAGGCATAAATTAACCATAAATTAACCATAAATTAAACATAAAGTAACCATAAATTAAACATAAAGTAGGCATAAATTAACCATAAATTAACCATAAATTAACCATAAATTAACCATAAATTAACCATAAATTAAACATAAAGTAACCATAAATCACCATAAATCACCATAAATCACCATAAATCACCATAAATCACCATAAATCACCATAAATCACCATAAATTAAACATAAAGTAACCATAAATTAACCATAAATCACCATAAATCACCATAAATCACCATAAATCACCATAAATCACCATAAATCACCATAAAGTAACTACAAAGTACACTACTATCATAATTTTAGGAATACCTACGGTAGGGAATCTTGAGCCTACACTGTCTAATCCTAGCAATGGTTCCATAGTAAGGTCGTCTACCATCAGTGTACATTTACTAATTAATTTACCTTATTAAATGCAAAAGAATAACACTAGTCCAAACTATAGGCTACAGAGAGTACAAACTACATAGTACAGAATGACTAAGAGTCAGAATGACTGAGAGTCAGAATGACTAAGAGTCAAAATGACTAAGAGTCAAAATGACTAAGAGTCAAAATGACTAAGAGTCAAAATGACTAAGAGTCAGAAATGATAGTATCCAATTAGTAAGTAAAAAATAACAGAACGTCTTGGAGGTAAGCCAGAAAAATTGTACCGGCAGCACAGTGTTTAATGGAGTTTGGGAACCTTGGAATTGAGACAAATTGGGTGCAAATCAGACTCCCCAGATCTTCACCACAATCACCACAAACTGGATCACACGCCCTAAACCGCTGGTATGTGCTTGTTCCAGTGTCTCTCCATAGTAAGTGGTAACCTGTGCCGTTTTCACGGAAAAGGCACAGTCCAAATTGGAATCTCCACGAATCAAAGGCTGGGTGCGGAACTTGGACTGGGTGCGGAACTTGGACTGGGTGCGGAACTTGGACTGGGTGGCCTTTCCGCACTCCGAAATCTCGTACCTCCTGAAAAAGATATCCACCAAGACACGTGGAACCTCGGGCTTGTCAAAGGGGACCATGTACCAAAGTCCTACAAAATAAGGTTCTTGAACATCTTAACTTTTTCCTTTGCAGTTATAAAAAATAGGCACCTTGTTGTTCAGCATATGTTTCCCATTGATGATCAGTCGATCGGGAGAATCTTTCAGCTCTTAGAATTGTGATGTTGAAATCAGGAGTTAAGTACTCTGGCATAACCACGAACACCACTTTGAATGGTCGACAGTTTGCCGTGCCGAAAAGTCTTCTTGTGTCTTGAGTACTCCTCAATATCCGTCAAATATGGCCCACATGAATACTTTCACTTTATCGAAGGACGCTCTGAATATGTGGCTGGTTCTTAAATGAAGTAATGGAGATACCTGGAAGTTTGCTTTAAAAAGAGTAACAGTAGTCCAACTATGTGCTACAGAGGCTACAGAGGCTACAGAGGCTATAGAAACTACAAACTACAGAGAGTACAGAGGCTACAGAGGCTACAGAGAGTACAGAGGCTATAGAGGCTACAAACTACAGAGAGTACAGAGGCTACAGAGGCTACAGAGGCTACAAACTACAGAGAGTACAGAGGCTACAGATGCTACAGAGAGTACAGAGGCTACAGAGGCTATAGAGGCTACAGAGAGTACAGAGGCTACAGAGGCTACAGAGGCTACAGAGGCTACAGAGGCTACAGAGGCTATAGAGGCTACAGAGAGTACAGAGGCTACAGAGGCTACAGAGAGTACAGAGGCTACAGAGGCTACAGAGAGTACAGAGGCTACAGAGGCTACAGAGAGTACAGAGGCTATAGAGGCTACAAACTACAGAGAGTACAGAGGCTACAGAGGCTACAGAGGCTACAAACTACAGAGAGTACAGAGGCTACAGATGCTACAGAGAGTACAGAGGCTACAGAGGCTATAGAGGCTACAGAGAGTACAGAGGCTACAGAGGCTACAGAGAGTACAGAGGCTATAGAGGCTACAAACTACAGAGAGTACAGAGGCTACAGATGCTACAGAGAGTACAGAGGCTATAGAGGCTATAGAGGCTACAGAGAGTACAGAGGCTACAGAGGCTACAGAGAGTACAGAGGCTATAGAGGCTACAAACTACAGAGAGTACAGAGGCTATAGAGGCTACAAACTACAGAGAGTACAGAGGCTACAGAGAGTACAGAGTAGACTAACAAAGTAAGGACTTCAGGAAGAGTAAAGAAATTAATCAATAGTAGACATTTAGTAAAAATAAGCATGTACCTGCATACAGCGCTAGCAGGCTTCTCATTCGGTTAGGTAGTACTTGAGTGTGGTCCCCAGCACCTACATACAGCGCGCAGTATCAGACAAGTCACCTCCAGTCAGACCAAGCCACCATGAGCGCCAGCGACCCGGAGGACCTCGACCGCAGCGTCATTGACCTCCTACGAAAAGTACACGAGTACGAGGCGCTCATCAGCGGCTCGTTTGCCCACCACTACATCGAGGCTTTCTCTCTCTTGAGCAGGGCCAACTACAATAGCACGCGTCGCTTTAGCACCGATATGCTTGACATGCGGCCGCGCGAGGCGGTTTTGGTTGTTTCGGAGAAGAACGGTTTATTTACGCCTGTACGGCGGTCGTCCAAGCCGGACATTGAGACTGTCAAGGAGAAAAAGGACTCTCCAGAGGGGCTCCGGAAGAGGATTGGACCAAAGAGATGTGTAGATGGAGACGATGGTGCGGATAAACGGGATAAAGGAGAAAGGGACGGTACACGAGAAAGGAGTAGACGAAGGGATAAAGGAAAGGTTATAGACACTCAAGAGGACGAAGGAATGGACAGTCAGGGAAAGAACAAAGGGGGACGAGAGGTCAGGAGGAATGTGTACTTTGAAACAAGTCTTTCCCAGAGGCTCATGAAGTTGCTGGTGAAACCACCGGAAAAAAAAGTGGACTTGCTACGTGACCCCATCCGCCAGTTTGGGCCCTTGGTTCCTCCGCAATTGAAACAGGCCCAGATGTATTTCTCGCTGGCACTCGCCGATACAATCCGCGTGGCGTGTTTGAGGAAAGAAATCCTGGAGCTTGTTGAGAAAATCGAGAGGGAGCGAAAAAGGAGAGAGGCGGAGTTGTCCAAGGATAAATGATGGGACTGACGTGGGAATTGAGACTCTGGATTGACTATTAATCGAGTCTTGGGAATTGAGACTTGGGGATGCGAAGAGACCCTGGATTTGAGTCTTGAAATGGGGTTGCTTTGGAACTGGCTGGTTCTAAACCACCCCTTTGTCCATTTGCTTTTAGAGCGAGATCTACCAGAGCTCTTTCCGACGGTATTTGTTGATTAACAAGACCGGAAATTACGGGATTCGAATTCCTCCAGAATTTAGGAACTTGAATGCCCAAATCCAGCGTTGCTACATTGCCGACAGAATGTCAAGGATATCGACTTTGGTGCGTCGGGCTGGCCTATTGGCGAATACCTCTTTTCAAGGTCCACCAGAACGTGTAGGAAGGACGGGGTGCCGATGAACCACGCTGCAGCAGGTCTCTGCTAAGGACTTTGAGCGCTTCGACATTGTGATTGGACGGACTAGGAATGGACGAATGCCTAGTGTGGTGGTCTCTAGTACTATCCATCAGTGGACTATCCGTGGACTATCCGTGGACTTAATGGACTCTATTATCACTTGGTTACCAGTGCAACATAAAGATCTTACTGGGATTAGGAGGTCTCGATATTGGACCAAGTTCAAGAAAATGACTTGGGCTTGGCAGTCCGGTGGATCAGTGGTGTCTAGTGGATCAGTGACCTTTACTATTGGGCAGTGGGCTAAAGGTGATGGGAGGACTCAAAAGTTGACTAGCTCACACTAGTATACGCTAAATGTCTGGTTAGGACAACAGTTCCACACATCTATTGATCCTTCCCGAATAGGACCCGTCGAAGCAAAGTCTCTCAGGCATCATGGTGTCCTATCTACTGCTATGACAGGACACTAAGGTATAAGGTATAGGTATACTAATACATACAGATGGTACAGTAGACTACAGAAGGGGATGGTACGGTATATAACAGCTGGCCACCAAGTTGTCATTCAGAGCACCCACGGTGCTGGAGAGAATGGAAACTACTGCATCAAGTATCAACATTTTGAGTGGAAGAAAGTCTTTTAAAGAGTAAATACGAGCGTATAGGGTGAGCCTGTAAACGGGTTTTGTTTGATTTTTTGATTTTTAGATCCTTTGATTTTTTGATTTTTTGATTTTTAGATCCTTTGATTTTTTGATTTTTTGATTTTTAGATCCTTTGATTTTTTGATTTTTTGATTTTTTGATTTTTTGATTTTTTGATTTTTTGATTTTTAGATCCTTTGATTTTTTGATTTTTTGATTTTTAGATCCTTTGATTTTTTGATTTTTTGATTTTTAGATCCTTTGATTTTTTGATTTTTTGATTTTTAGATCCTTTGATTTTTTGATTTTTAGGTTTCTTGATTTTTTGATTTTTTGATTTTTAGATTTTTTGATTTTTTGATTTTTAGATTTCTTGATTTTTTGATTTTTAGATCCTTTGATTTTTAGATTCTTTGATTTTTTTTCTTGTGCCTGTGTCTGGTTATTTGTCCAATATGTGTCCTAATTTCTCACTTATAACTATCTAAAATGTCTCTCTCTAAATTTCTCTGCAGTAGTTGTGCATACTATTTGTCTTTAATTAGCTGTCTAACACTTCAGTTTGCACTTTGTCTAATCTGTCTCTCTCTGTCTTCTCTTGGTCTGCTACTATTTCTCTAGTAGTGTCTCGGCCCTCTTTTTAAAACATCTCTAATACTAGTGTAATACTTTTGGGATAAGACTTGAGGTGGTGGACGAGCTGGCCAAGTTTTACTCTGGAACCCTCCCCAATAGATAACACGGTATAGTATGGTAGTATAGTATAGTATGGTAGTATAGTATAGTATGGTAGTATAGTATAGTATGGTAGTATAGTATAGTATGGTAGTATAGTATAGTATAGAGTATTGGTTTTGAGCGGGAAAAAGTGATTGTCAAGAATAAACAGGAAGCCAATAATAAAGCCAACAAGAAGTCACCAAATCTGCCAATACCAGGCTAAATGAATAAAGTTAAAGCAGTCATGTCCATAGTCCATCATACTTACTTGCCAGTCATTTGGAGTAAAAGGCATTTCGTAATTCGAATCACCGAGTAAGTAAACTTAGATCACACAGTAACTAGTCAACAAGGTTCATATGTAAGTTCAAAAACTAGTATGGTATAGTATGGTATAGTATGGTGTAGTATAGTATGGTATGGTATGGTAGTATGGTGTAGTATAGTATGGTATGGTAGTATGGTGTAGTATAGTACAGTACAGTACAGTATGGTGTAATATGGTATGGTATGGTATAGTATAGTATGGTACAGTATGGTATGGTATGGTATAGTATGTATAGTATGGTATGTATAGTATGGTATGTATAGTATGGTATGGTACAGTATGTATAGTATGGTATGTATAGTATAGAGTATTGGTAGTTTCTTGAATACGTCAATACTGGACGTTATGTTCATTCGTTGATGGATCCCAATAAGTGGGATTCCGAGCACTTATATAGCTAACTCGTGAACACCGGAAAAGCAAAGCAGGGAGGAGGAATGCCATGTCATGAGGTGAGCCGAATGAATGAGTCCAAGTCACGGGATATGGTGCCTTGGACGAGTCATTGGCATTCGTAGGCTCTAAGAATACCTCTATGGGTAGTGTGTCTACCACGGTAGGTCTAACAATATAGAGTATAGAGTTATATAGAGTATAACATAGAGTATAACATAGTGTATAACATAGTGTATAGGATAGGATAGAGTATAGGATAGAGGATAGATTTATATAGAGTATAGAGTTATATAGAGTATATAGTATAGTATAGAGTATAGAGTTATATAGAGTATAGAGTTATATAGAGTATAGAGTATAGGATAGAGTATAGTATAGATTAATATAAAATATAGAGTATAGATTATAGATTATAGAGTATAGATTAATGTATAATATAAACTATAGACTAGTATATAGTATAATATAGAGTATAGAGTTATATAGAGTATAGTATAGTATAGAGTATAGTATAGGATAGAGTATAGTATAGATTAATATAAAATATAGAGTATATAGTATAGTATAGAGTATAGAGTATAGATTAATGTATAATATAAACTATAGACTAGTATACACTATAGGATAGAGTAGCCCGTATCGTCATGTGCTCTGCTACTCTAGCCATGTACTCTAGTCGATGCCGAGAATACAGAAATTTTATTGAATGCACTTTAAAAAAGTGGGTGAACTTTCTCCTGCTAATATCCTCATTTATCAATCGCTGAACAAGTCACTATCGTGCTCGTAGTCACTGGCATTGATGTTGTCAGCATCTTCATCATCAGCCTCAGTTGCGTCGGGTTCGGAGCCCGCAATCTTGACCTTTTTCTTCTTCTTCTTGGCCTCGACATTGGCCTGTTGAGCCTCCCGTCTCTCGGCCTTTTGTTGTCTCTTGTGCTGGTGCCGGGTCTCCAATTCCTGCACCTCGTCCTTCGACTTGGAGATCCGCAGATGGTAAACGGTTTTAGAAGCTCCCACCATGTTCTCCTCAATCTTCACAAGCTTCATATCGATACGGGGTCCCAACTCGCGTAATTTGATGGCTCTCTTGCGTGTGGTGGGGCCTCGAACAGAAGGTGTGTTTATCTGCACCACTGCATCGTCCTCCACCTCAGAATCTGACGTTAGGCCCCCCACGGAGTAAGGGTCCAACACCAAGTCGGAGATGTCCTTGTGGTTGGTCATGATAGGCAACTTCTTGCGCCGGTTGTTCTGGGCCTGGAGCAACTTCTTGATGTTTCTCAGCTCCTCCACCATCTTGGTGCTTATAGCAAAATGACGCCATTCCAATACCCCATCCTGGTTCTTGTTGACAATCAATACCCTCTTGATGCTGCTGACACGAGTGGTCTGGGGCTGGATGGCCGGGAAAAGGTTCTGGAGAACCGTGATCAAGAGCTTTTCGTGGTCCGGCAAATCTGCCAACTTCTTGCCTCCTCCAGTGAAGCCATTCATCACCAAAAGCGGAGGCTGCTTGTATAAGGCCAGGCCCTTGGATGCAGACACCGGGTTGCGCAACAGCCGACGGACGTCGTGCATCAACGAGTAGCTGGACACCTTGAACTGTAAGCTGGGGCCTTTGGGCATTTTTCCGAGCCGCATGGACACACTTCCAGTGGTTTCCGACTGCTTGAACACCATTAGGTCCGACACGCCCAACGGACCAGTCATCACCACGAAATCCTTGAGTTTGTTTGCCTTGCGTTCTTGCAAGTTGATGGCGGTATGGGGCAGCATGACCATCCGGAAGTCCCGGACGAGCTGGTAGAGACCCTTGTTTTTTAGAGCTGGGCCTAGTGCAAGCACCATGGACTTGGGCACCTTATCGGTGGGCTCCTGCACCTTCATGGGGTCAATTTTCTTGGCCATATTCTGCTTTCTGCTTTTGAGTCCAAGTATTCAACAGTCTGATTAGTCAACAGTTGGAGTAGTCAACAGTCAAAGCAGTCAGTGTAGTATACTTATGTACACTGATGTATGGTGATGTGCGGTGAGGTACGGTGCATGGTAAGTTGGGTGCGAGAAAACTCATCGCTACTGCACACTGTGCACTCATCACTCACTCATTCATCACTCACTCATTCATCACTCACTCATTCATCACTCATCACTCTAAGTTCCACACCACAACAGTACACTAAAGTACATACCCAAAGTACAGACACTGGTTAGGCATATAATTTTTATTCACTCAAATTTCACCCTCTACTTTTCTCATGAAGAAGGTAGGAAAAAAGCCTAGGCTTCACTCGAAGAGTGAGGAGACGTTGGCGCTTGCAGAAAAGATCAAGCAGAATGCACTTCGCGCCAAACTCAAGCAAAATGGATCCATCGTACCGGTGGCCAACAAAGAAGACATTTCCGTGTCCAACGACGAGAGCAAACGGTTCGATAACTTTGCGGATTTGAAGCTCATTCCCGAGCTCTTACATGCAGTCCAGGAAATGAAATACACCAAACCAACCCCCATTCAGAGTGAGGCCATTCCTCATGCTTTGGAAGGGAAGGATATCATTGGGTTGGCGGTTACGGGGTCGGGGAAAACGGCAGCTTTTGCCATTCCCATCCTACACACACTCTGGTCCGACCAGAAACCGTACTATGCCTTGGTTCTTGCTCCCACGCGAGAGTTGGCGTATCAGATCAAAGACACGTTTGATGCGTTGGGCAATGGCATGGGCTTGCGGACTGCATGTATTGTGGGAGGCATGGACATGATGGACCAGGCTCGGGACCTCATGAGGAAGCCGCACGTGATCGTGGCTACTCCAGGCCGGATCGTGGACCATTTGGAGAATACCAAGGGCTTTTCGTTAAAGAATTTACGGTACTTGGTGATGGACGAAGCAGACCGTCTTTTGGATTTGGACTTTGGCCCGGAATTGGACAAGATTCTCCGCGTCATCCCAAACGACAGAACAACTTACCTCTTTTCGGCCACCATGACCAATAAAATCGAGAAGTTACAGCGGGCTTCGCTCCATAACCCCGTGCGTATTGCCGTGTCGTCCAAATACGCCACTGCAGAAAATTTGGTGCAGCTGATGATGTTGGTCAGTGATGGCTACAAGAATACGTACTTGGTACACTTGTTGAATGAGAACATGGGCAAGTCCATCATCATCTTCACGCGAACATGTGCCAACTCCCAAAAAACAGCGCTTTTGGCCCGGATGCTCGGCTTCTCTGCAGTCCCGCTCCATGGCCAGTTGTCCCAGCTGCAGAGACTTGGGCTGTTAAACAAGTTCAAGGCTCGGTCGGCCAATATCTTGGTGGCCACGGATGTGGCAGCTAGAGGACTCGATATTCCAAACGTGGATCTTGTGATCAACTACGATATTCCCACGGACTCCAAGGCATATATCCACCGGGTGGGCCGGACGGCCCGTGCAGGAAAAGCAGGAAAGTCCGTATCGCTTGTGACGCAGTATGATCTCGAGATGTACTTGCGGATCGAAGCTGTTTTGGAGAAGAAGTTGCCCAAGGACCCAGCTCCACCTAAAGATGTGTTGGATGCATTGTTCCATCACGTGGATCGGGCGACGGCCGAGGCCACTCGTCAATCCAAGGAGGGGCAGGAGAAGCGGGCCAAGAAGAGAGGAAAAGACGATGCCGATAGAGAGGAGAAGTAGTTGGGAAGGTCACTCTGGTATACTGTGCTATAGTGCTCTACTGAGACTACTAGATAAGACTATACGCTTATATGAGACTACTAGATAACACTATAACACTAGAATATACACTAATAAATTGTTAGATCCACCTTAGCTAGTGCTGTGGATATATCAAACAAGAATCTGGACACTATTATTCACCCAGGTCACCAATGTAGTATAGTTAGGACCGACTATTTGGTGATCTGACCAATGGATACTGAATAAAGCAAGTGTCCAAGTCAATGAGATAGTGTAATTCAATATGGCTATGTTAATTAATGTAGGACATCAAATAAGACCAAATCAATGAATAAAGTAGTCAATTTGGATTGAATCTATGAGAATGCATTCTTATAAGAAAATAAAAAGATGATAAAAAGATGATAAAAAGATGATAAAAAGATGATAAAAAGATGATCAAAAGATGATCAAAAGATGATAAAAGGATGATAAAAAGATGATAAAAAGATGATAAAAAGATGATCAAAAGATGATAAAAAGATGATAAAAAGATGATAAAAAGATGATAAAAAGATGATAAAAAGATGATAAGCAAAGCATGTATATGTATTGGCAGTAACAATATAGAAAATGTGTGTGGGTATATATGTGTGGGTATATATGTGTGGGTATACTGTTGTGTCATAAAATATGGTTGTGTTATCTGGATTTGGATATGTGAATATTGACAGTTCTGGAAAATCGATGTTTATGGTATTCGTCTTATTAGCGGTGTATTTGGCTTCATCTTGGTGCCTTTTACTCTTGCCGGTAATAAGACTTTCAACTTTTGTTTTAGTATATATTAATATACAGGGATATGTAAGTTGTACCTTACAAGACCAAAGTCCTATGTAACGGGTCCACAGCGCTTCTTATACTTTTCAGTTCGGCTAGGACTCGTACGGCCTTCATTGTTCAGATTCTGCACAGCCTCCATTGTTCAGGGTCTGCAAAGCCCTATTGTTCTTTCAACGGCCTGCGTACAACATATCCACGAAGTACCTTGCCTCCGTACACGCTAGGTATTCGTTGACAACCTTAGTTTTATTATCTACCGTAGTCTCATTTTCTACCGTAGTCTTATTATCTACCGTAGTCTTATTTCTAGTATATTTACATTAGTTTATTTTCTACCGTAGTCTCATTTTCTACCTTAGTTTATTTTCTACCTTAGTCTTATTTCTAGTATATCTACATTAGTTTATTTTCTACCGTAGTCTCATTTTCTACCTTAGTTTATTTTCTACCTTAGTTTTATTTTCTAATATATCTACCTTAACGTTATTTCTAGTATATCTACCTTAACTTTATTTCTAGTATATCTACCTTAACTTTATTTCTAGTATATAGTTTTATTTTCTAGTATATCTACCTTAGTCTTATCATCTACCGTAGTCTTATTATCTACCGTAGTCTTATTTCTAGTATATTTACCTTAGTTTATTTTCTACCTTAGTCTCATTTTCTACCTTAGTTTACTTTCTACCTTAGTCTTATTTCTAGTATATCTACGTAGTTTTATTTCTACATTAGTCTTATTTCTAGTATATCTACCGTAGTATTATTGTCTACCTTAGTTTATTTTCTACCTTAGTTTTATTTCTACCTTAGTCGCATTTTCTACCTTAGTTTTATTATCTACCTTAGTTTATTTTCTACCGTAGTCTTATTTTCTACCTTAGTCTTAACATCTACCGTAGTCTTATTTCTAGTATATCTACATTAGCTTATTTTCTACCTTAGTCTCATTTTCTACCTTAGTTTACTTTCTACCTTAACTTTATTTCTAGTATCTACCTTAGTGTCAGATCCGCCATGGGTAGTAACATACCTATGGAGGGATTAGAAAGTGTCTCTGCCCGATCCTATTTAGGGCTACTACGAACGCCGTATCACGCCATTCGACCAAAAAATGATGGCCCTTTTTCGAAGATGCCAAGAACAAAACAATCATCACCATTGTTCTTGGTGAAGAGTTTTCACTGCCACGTTTCTCTTCAAAAGCTATATAAATCGCACTGGTTCCTCACCAAGAGGAACCATCAACGGATAAATAGATAACTTAGTACAATACGTTCAACAAAAATCTAACACTTAGTCTTATTTTCTAGTATCTACCTTAGTCTTATTTTCTAGTATCTACCTTAGTCTTATTTTCTAATATATCTACATTAGTTTATTTTCTAGTATATCTACCTTAGTTTATTTTCTAGTATCTACATTAGTTTATTTTCTACCTTAACTTTATTTCTAGTATCTACATTAGTTTATTTTCTACAGTAGTTTATTTTCTACCTTAACTTTATTTCTAGTATCTACCTTAGTTTTTTTCATAAAAAGTTAAACCCCTAAAAGCTAAGATTTTAATAGCTTTTAATAAGGACCCACTCTCTTAGAGCTCATAGAGAAATTAAGAAAATCGAAATGTAAAAGTTGATCGTTAAAAATTGGTCAGATCTATTTCTGTTTTGATGTGTTGACACCTGATACCACGTTTATATGTACTAATCAGCATTTCTCTTTTTAGATATGGTTCTTGATTAGTAATTTAAGATTAAACAGTTCATAATTATTCAGGACGTTTTTTTTGTTTTTTTAAAAAGGGTCCGGTTCCCATTTTTGTGCGTTTTTTAATCTTATACTTTGAATTTTGGTTCCTAATTTAAACTTTGTAGCTAAACTAAGACCGCAAAAATATCAAAGGATATATTGAATTCTCTCCAGAAGAATTAAAGTCAGTTGCTATTTAGTAGTGTGTTTGCAGAGAACTAGATGAGTAGTCTTGAAGCACTAGTATAGCTAAGATCTTTGAGTTGCAGCACCGGTAAGTCAGTATAGACCAATAATAGTACCTCTTAATATATGTATAATCACATCTATCTTCACTTCACATTTTCAAATACATAATTGTATATTCATGTATTGAAAAGTGGGATTCAACCAATATAGATATATATAGAAGACTGCATATCCGTTATTGATACCCATTGAGGCATTTGTTTCAACCTGTGTTTTAGTATATATTGATATACAGGCACATGTAAGTTGTAGCTTACAAGACCAAAGTCTCAAACGAGGTGCGAGATGGTGAAAGCTTTTCTCCCACTAGTGACATACACATAAATGCCTTATTGGTCTGCATACAATGCATCTACGAAGTACCTTGACTCCGTACATGCTAGATAGCTGACAGCTTGACAATTGCAGGATCTGAATGGCAAGGTGCGCCTTCGATCTAAGCGCCTCTGCCAAATTCATAATCAACGAGTCATCAATAGTCAATCTGTCAATGAGTAGTCAATCAGTCAATCAACGAAAGCCACTCAATGATAGCCACTCAATGACTCAATTGGTCTTTTTGTGTTTCTGTCATTTGTGTTTCTGTCATTTGTGTTTCAGTCATTTGTGTTCAGTCATTTGTGTTCAGTCATTTGTGTTCAGTCATTTGTGTTCAGTCTTTTGTGTTCAGTCATTTGTGTTCAGTATTTTGTGTGCCAGAAGATAAAGCACTGAAGTGATGAAAAATGAAATTCTTGGAAGGGAAAAGGCTGGGTATTTATAGTCAGAAGGGACGCTCCTCGTGTTTCATCAGGCGGGGTAGTTCTGCAGATTGCATGCACCTCTCCACCAATAGAAATGTCCACTAATTAGTCGTAAGGAGTATCCTAACCCATAGTGAGTTACGTAACCATAAGAGTCTTTGTAAGTGACCAATCGGGACTCATTCTGCGTCATTGAATTCACATGAGTCATTGATTTCAGAGGAGTCATAGATATACTGGTGTACTACTGAGGTATGCGCATATGCAGTCATGACATGCGTTTACATATACACCGCATACCCATGATTAAATCTACAGTCACTATAAGTATCTTAGAATCCGAGACCGAGAATAAGAGACTAGACACTTATAGAAAGTGTATATAGAGTATAGGCACTAGCAGTGCAGACTCTTGAAACCAGGGGAAGGTTTATTGCTAGGACTTGCTAATCCGAAATGGCTGCAAATTCTCTTACTGACTCAGGCATGTAGTCGCAGTAGTGGTTTTAGTCGTGGTCAAGAAGCGTGACTGCAAAACAAAGACCGATGTATATCGATTCTTCCTGCTGAGTGTATCAAGCAATAGTGAGTGCTTGTAGTAAGTCATTGAATTCTTGATCTCTGGGTTTCAGCACGATATTTCGATATTCCAGAGGAGAGAATCGGATCTTTAGAAGGTCGACAAGTGATAGAGGAAACGGGAAGAGTGTTGAAGAAGTGACTGATAAGGAGCTAGACTTCTCAATTTCAATTTCTTCAATCCTTGACATTTTGATTTCAATTTCAATTTCTTCAATCCTTGACATTTTGATTTCAATTTCTTAACTTCTTTTCTTGATTTCAACTTCTTCATTTGACTTCTTCATTTGACTTCTTGATTCCTTCATTCCGGCCTTTTCTCAGAGTCTCTTCTGACAACTTACCTCTCTGCTATGCCCTCTTGACTTATAAACTGCAATGAATCATGATCCAATCCAGTCCGTCTTAAGTGGCTAGACTTTCAAGATAGTCTGGAACCTCTTAACCTCTTTGAAACCTTCATATCATGTCTTTGCCTGTATCTTCTTCCAGCTAGTATGCTTGAAGTCTTGACTGGATCCGAATTCGTCAATGGTACTCTTCAGTCTAAACCCTATTGCCAGCAATAAGGTCAATAATATAAGCAGAGACCATCTCAATATTGAATAATTATGACACGAGACGCAATGACACAATAGAACAAATCACAACTTCTTCATTCACAAGATCATCGAAACATCACATACATCTCAATAACAGCTCAATAAATATCTCAACACTTGGTTTTTGTCGGTACCTCAATGTTGAAAATCGTGGTATAAGTTGATGGGCATGTCCACCAGGAGTGCATAATAAGGTCCAGCTAGTCACCAATCGATTCCAACAAAAGTGCCTCAAGCCACTTGTTCATAAGGATTTGTCTCCAAACGAGTAAAGTGGTTTCAGCTGCACTTTTCGTCAAAGGTGCTGTGCGCTAGGATGGACGTTTTTCAGCTGGATGGCCGCCATCTTGGATTTCCTTCGTCCTATCTGGACATGGTTCCACAAACTTGAATGTGGGCCATAGTGTTGAGGGCATTATGATAAAAATGATCATTAATTCATGATCAATACATCAGGGTCATAGTGACCTCCATAACCAACGCTATCCAATGGGATCTCATCAAACTAACAATCATGATACCATAGTGTCAATACCTCAATAATCAATATCTTGTATCTCGTCCATCATAACCTTAATCAAATCCAGAAACATCACTCAAGCCAATATCTCACGCCATTATCACACCAATCCATTCTTCAATAATCAATATGTGAAAAATACTTCCAAAATCAAACCAACATCCCAAACTCGCAGGTCAATAATCAATATCACCCCATAATCGCATATAGAATCAACACTCTATAGCCAAACTCAAGAGACAAAACAATCTAAAGAGTCCAATTCCTCATAATCTCATCAAATTTCAATAATCATAATCTCACCATTTCCATATTCATAATGTCATCAACATCTGAAGAACCATGAGCAATTTTGAGGTTAATCAATACCAATAGCCACAATCACCATAATCACCATAAACAATATCCCCAATATCTCCATATTTATAATCTCCATGGTCATAATCTCATCAATACCTCAGAGTCAATACCTCCGGATTCATAATCTTCGTAATCAAAGTTTCAATTTCAAAATCTTAGTATCTCATTTCACCTCAATATCTCGTAATCGTAAATCATCAACATCTTCATAATCATATCTCGTCGGCCATTGGATATATCTCCTGATCGTCATCCAGTAATCAAAACCTCCGCTCATTATCTCAACACCTCCTTTTCTTTATCTCAGACGTTCACCTGTGGAGAAAATGAATAGGACACTCGGCCAAGCTCTTCTTATTGAACCAGTCCTTTATGCAGGTGTAGTGGAACACACAGAGACACTCCAAACGGCCGACCTTGTCACCTGGCTTCAAGTCATCGAGGCAAATCACACACTCGTTATCCGAGGGCTCTTTTTCCGAGGTCACGGTAGCGTTGGACGTCATCAGCCCATATTCCTCCTCGGTCTCCAGAATTTGGGGTTTTTGTATGGGTTCCGACGCCCGGATCGGCTCGTAGCTGGGCCTTGGAATCGGCGGAATATTGTATACAAGCATACGGTTGCGCGATGCTTGAGCCCCAGGGGGAGACGAGAGCCGGAGATGGTCACTGGCAAAATCAAAACTGGTGATACACTCGCTCACGTGCCCCTCCTTATACGTTTCCCAGTCCGTTCCGTCTTTCTGCCCTTTGAACTGGTGGAGGAGGTTCGTACCACATACAGGACAAAAGTCCTCTTCATCCTCTTCAGCACCAACCGCAGAAGAACCAACGGCATCTCCACTCAGTGCGGCCCCACCCACCGCACCCAGACCCGCTGCACCAAAATCAGTCGCACCCAGGCCTGCTCCACCCAGCCCACTAAATGCGACTCCACTAAATGCGACTCCACTAAATGCGACTCCACTGGTGATGTTGTTTTCTTGGGATATGGATTTGGTGCAACCTGCATACAACCCACCCGTTTGCTCCCCATTTTTCTGATTCCGTTCTATTTCCAATGCACATGTTTCACACGTCCGGTATTGGCCAAGAAGGGAAGGTTTGGTGGGGGCCCTATCACCGTGTAAAACGAGGGCTGTGGGCGGGTAGGCGAGGAAATCGGGTGAGCATGCGCCACACACCAATTTGCCACACTTTCGGCAGTGGTGTTTCCGGTTAAAGAACGTGAAGGCTTCGCTGCAGAGGGTGCAGGAGCTGGAGTCTGAATCGGGCTGCCAGCTCATCAGAAAGTTCAGGTCAAGGGTGTTTCAGGGATGATTCAGAAATGTTTGAGATCTGGCTGTAATTCTAGTTGAGCGTGGTGAGAGATGTTTCAAAGAGGTTTCAGAGAAGTTCCAGAGAAGTTCCAGAAGGCTCAGAAGTTTCAGGGTGTTTCAGGGTGTTTCAGAATATACACGAGTGTTTCAGGTGCCAGTATTCCAAGTCAATTGGTCTAGATTACTGTGGAAGTGCAGGGGATGTTGTGGCGAGATGTGCACGTGACGCGGGGTTAACAATGTACATAGTTGGTGTACGGGGTTTAAAGGTGTAAATCTTTACATCTCACAACACCCGTACACCAAGTATACAGGTGTTTTGGGAAACCAAACACCTCACATGTACGGGTTTCCAAGTGACGACCAACATGACGGACCGGCTCACCCAACTCCAGGTGTGTCTCGACCAGTTGGTGGCGCAGTTCAACTCCACCATCAACTATGCCAACCTGCAGAGTGAAATGGCGCTTTTGGACGCCGACCCTACGTCGGTTTTTAACTTGGCCGCCAGCTCCGCCTCGGCAGGCACCAAAAACACGGAGAATTCAGGCACAAATTCGGCTCCAAATGGGTCTGTAGAGCAGCAACCGGCCGCCGATTTTGATGGGGTTTTGAACGAGCTTTCCACAGATCTTATCTTGAAATCCAGGCAGATTAGCATGATCATAGACCTGTTACCCGGAATCGGCACTCTTCCCGAAACCCAATTGGCCAAGATTAGTGGGCTCATACAGGAATTGGAGGACACAGAGAACGAGAGGCTTCGGAAAATCAAAGAGAAGGACGATGTGTTGAAGTGGTGTGAGGAGCTCATTGTGCAGGTGTCCTCCGGGATCAGCCAGGGCCGGTAAATGAAGAGACAATTATTCAGGAGGGACGATTTTTAGGAGGAAAAAGCATTTTGAAAAGTTTACCTGTTTGATTAGAGTAAATTGCTTTTCCTCTGTTGATGGAATCGAGTGCCGGAATCTGACAAAAGCGCAATCATTTTGGTGATGTTTTGAGTTATCAGACTGCACTTTTTCGTTGTATTGGGGAGGAGAATTGAGAGAAAGAGGTGGAATTTATGATCCGAGTGACTGTTTTTCCATTGGTGTTTTTTATTGGCGTTTTTTATTGATGTTTAAGTCATAGATATCATTGAGTGCATATATACAGGATCATTGGTGAACTGGAACTTGGCACTGAAATCTGAAGGACTGTAACTTGATAATTGATGCTCGAATTACCAGGATGACCCTTCGAATATTTCAGAACTGTCATCACCATTGTTCTGATGGAGAGCTTTTTGATCCCACGTTTTTCTTCTAAGTCATATAAGGTTCCTCTCTTGAGGATCCATCAACAAACATAGTATCAATAAGGAATAAATGTACCAAAAAATAAGAGGTCTAGTAGTGTAGTAGTGTAGTAGTCTAGTAGTATCACTCGAACAGGCACAGAATGCTTATGGCATAATACATCAGAAAACCACGATCAATAATCGATAACCCAGTAACTATTAAGCTTCATTCACCAACATATTTCATATGTCCTTCAGATATGTTTCTCTATCCACTAAGTCCATTCACTGATAACCACTGACATCCACTGAATCCATAATTGAGTCATGAACACTTCACATTCTCTCAATTATGATCACTTAGTTCACCTTGTAGCCACTTCATGGTCTGATCACTTCGTCAGTTTAATAGGCAACTGCTTCATCTTCATTGGGTCTTCGCTGTACCATTGGCTTCACCAATGCATCTCAAGTGACAAAGCACATCAAACTTCTCCATAACACTGTTTTCTGGTATATGGAAAGCAAACTGTTGTTATTGCTGCAATAGTCGAGTTTATCCTGGGGATTTTTCGAAATAAGTGAATCCCCTCATCTGTAACATGCTTTTTTCGATAATTTTTCCACTTTAGTCCCAATCATATGATCTTCACTTGATCATACTCTTTCTAAGAGCTAATAAAATGTTCCACATTCTTCCTTCTTATTCTTTCTTCACATTCTTAAATTCCTTCAAATTGTTCTTTTCAAAATTTTTCAAAATATTTCAAGATTTTTCAAGTCTTTTCAAGGTCTTTCGTTACTTTCTTCTCTTGATCTTTTCAATCACGGTTGTATGCGTTGCAGTTAAAGTCCCAGTTCAAGAAACGGGCGCTTTGACACTGCTCCGTGGTCCAGTCTGTGCCATAGATAATGGGAAACAACTTCCAGAACCAGAATAAAGTTCCGCCCAAAAGCACGGCCATCACAAAGTATGCAAACCTGGGCCGCACGTGCATCTGGTACTCTGCAAACACGCCAACCACCAACACCAAAAAGAACACGCTTGTCAAGTAGTGGTGCACAAATAGTTGTCGACTCATGAGCGTGTATGGGAAGCAGTGGAGGGCCCAGCCAAGCACATACTCAAATGTCGTCATGTAGTAGGAGGATTTGAAGCCCGGCTCACTTTGCACTATGAATGGATTGAGAATCCAGAACATGTGCACCAAAAGCTTGGCCATGAAAAGTCCCACCAACAACACTCCAGCATAGTACACCACCACATTGCCCAACAAGTAAATGTTGGAGTCGGCCGAGAAGTAGTTGATTCCCCGCACCACAAACGGCCATGTAGCCGGAAGCGACAGGTACTCGTGTTCCTTCACAAAACCCTTGTTGATCCTCCACATCAGGTGATGGTACTCCACCAATTTGCGGAAAAGCAGGAGACGGGGAAGCATGACTCGGGGATACATGTCCAACTCACCGTCGATCACCGGGTGGTTATTGTTTTCAATGTACCAGAGCGTATTGGGAAGCGTGGGTTCATCAACACAGAGCACCTGATTCTGATGGAACGCCCAATTGGGGAGTTTCGTCTCGTGGCCCATAAGTATACACTGAGTTCCTCTATGCACGAGCTGGAACACGGTTTCGGTGGCCCGCAACTTGCGGAGCGGAAGATCATTTTTGGAATGTGGTTTTTTGCCGATAATTTTCACCTTCCATTCATAATTGATGTCCTGCAGAGACGTGATATTTCCATGGCACGACACCTCGTTCAGGTAGTCGTGTTGGGAGTTGGGAGGACGCACGTCATTGGCCCGGAGATACTTGGATGTTCTTGGATGGAACAACTTGACAGTGTCTCCGTCCTTGATTGGCCGGAACTTGGTGGTGTGTTTTCCAGGAACGTTGGTTCCGGCCGTTTCAAGTTCCCACTCGTTGTTGGAGTCATCAGAAAACCCATACATGGTGACCTGCTGCTCGCCCGTGCCGGTTTTGTAAGGGAAGTCGTGCGAGTGCAAATACATATCCAAACGGTGGTGCTTCAAAGTCACTCTGCTACCATAAGAAACGTCAACAGCAGTATTTCTGATATTGTCCAGATCCTGCAACTCGGCCTTAAATGCAGGTGACATGATACCCAGGCCCGTGCCGTTGCGGGGCAAAAGCATAAAGTGCACGGAGAAGAAGCCACAGTACATGGTCAACGGGATCATGATGAAAGCAAGGAAGCGGGCCACCATATGCGCCAAAATCTGTCTCAATGGCACTTCCACGTCGCCCAAGTACCTCCACAACTGATAGAGCGACAAGATGCAGACCCAAGCTAAGGTGAACAAGCCCGTCAACTTGGTCGATACCGTAAGCCCCAAGCTGAAGCCTGTGGCCACCAAGCACCGCACCCAAGGCTTGGAAAAGGGTTTTTGGAGCTGGAACCGCTTGAACGACGAAACAGAAAGAGCTGTGAAAAACACAAGAGCCGAATCAAGCATAATCAACCGTGATTGCGTGGCCAACGAGTTCTCGAAAACTACCAAAAGGGCACCAAAAAGCGACACCACCAGACGACACGCCGAGAACCGCAAGATCATATATGCTAAAACAGCCGAGCCCACTCCACATAAGGCCGAGAACGTCCTCATGGCCACGTATGGCGTAGAAGCCGAAAACGGTGAGCCAATGTCCGAAAAAGTGTCGTTTCCGTCCCAGCCAAAAAATATGGCTATATAGTAAAACACCAACTTCACAAGCGGAGGGTGCACATCCACAAAAAACTCACCATCGTGATACTCCTTAGCAAAACCGCCAAAATGGGTCTCGTCAAAAACAACACGGGCCGGATTTGGAAGCTTGTACATCCGCACAACGAGTGCTAGTGCCCCCACTATGAACATGTAGCGGCGGTCGAGCCCAGACCAGCTGGTGCGGCCAACAAGTGCAGGTGACACCTCCAGCGACACGTACGCGCGGAAGGGGCCCTGTTTGTACCCAGGGGGGAGAAGCTTAGGTTTCTCGAGCGTCATATTGAGCCTTGTTATGGAGCCTTGTTATGGAGCCTTGTTATGGAGCCTGGTGCTGCTAAGTGCTGCTGAATGCTTCTGCTGTGGGCCGATGGTGGTTTATGTATTGGTGGGGACGCGAAGGTCTGGCGCGCTCTGTCTGCAGTCCTGTACACGGTGTACGAGTTTACAGCCACCCAGATCCATTTCTTCAAACTTCCACCTGGAACGCCATACCCTTGATGTCCTTGCCTCGAGCAATTTACCCCTTGAAGTCCATTATCAGCAGAAGATCCTTACACCAGGTACAAAAGCTGCAAAAATGTACGGTTGATCGAGGGGGGGGATCGAGGCTATTTATGCGATTTGGGGAGAGGGATGCTTGACGCAGCCCTGCATACAAGACACTGGAGGTACTTCTGAAACACCATCTTGCAATTATCGGTATAGTGTTTTTGTGACGTTATTCAATAGTATTAGATGTAGTGTCGAGATGAGAATTTTTACTACTAGAAAAAATGGCGAATTGGGATCAATATAGGGGTCGTGCGCGACTCAACAATTAAATCGAAAAAGGATAGTTTATATTGGAACTTGAAAAAACTGGACAAAGATTATCCTTTATATCTATTGTAAAATTGTTTAATGGCTTACGGGTTATGGAGAAGTATGGAGGAAGGTTGTGGGTATATGCAGTCCCACAATAGTAATTAAGGTTTCCCATCCCAATATATGAAATTTACTTTTGAAATTCAAGATATGGGTCATTCAAGTCTGTAGCATATTCTTAGCTGTAAAATGAATTGTGTGTGGTTGGCTAGGAGGAGTGTACTTTGATACGGGACATATCACGGGACCCGGACGGCCGGAATAGGCAGTTTCGGGCCTTATATCCAGTTTCGACCTATTGACTCAGGTCGTTTCATCCTCCCCACCACAGAATCATTTTTTGATATTTTTACCTTCCAAGATTCCGTCGATTTTCGAGACTTGAATATATCAGTGGGAGACTTTGGACTGGTGTCTGTGGCTAAATATTGGAAGGGGGAATTTGGTCACGTGATCATTCCAAGGATATACCTGCATATAATCACATAAACCATCAATACCAATCAAAAATAATAATGTCATATTTTTTAACTGATTTTCTAATGACGGCTCAGTAGCCAATGTAGAGGCCACCGTTGCGTTCGTCCAATTCCGTCACGATATGGTCGACTTCATCTGATTTTGGGTCCCAGCCCAACTTTGCAGTCACACGTACATTCTTCAAGTTCGGAAGCCGGTCTTCACTCAAAGCCACAGCCAAGTCGATCGGGTCCAAGCGGTCCGTGGTCCCAAGCATACCACTGCTATCGATGTACAAATTGGTCAAGGCCCGATTAGGAAATCTGGGGAGAATGTCCCGCTCGAAAAACCCCGACGAAACGTAGTCCACGCAAACCTCCAAGGTCACGAGATTCGGGCATAAAAGAAACACCTCATCGAGCGAATTGGAGTTGAGTCCCGGCATCGGAAACTGGATCTTCAACGACTCAAGGTTGCGGCCGAAAATCACCAACAAGTGCTCGAGTCCGGCATGCGACACCTGTGGACAATGGGCCAATTCCATCTGGCGAATTGTGTTGGGGAAACACGAGTGGATCAAGAAATCGTCCGAAATACCACCCGAAATCCGGAGAAATTGCAACTTGGGCGGCCACTCCACGGTATGGAAATCCTCGATTTCGAGCGACGACCGAGGAAACGAAAGGTGCGTTAAGAGCTTGAGCTCGTGGATGGACTCAAACAACTCCTTGAGACGCACGGTCTCGGAGACAAGCCGGAGATCAAGTGATTGGAGCTGGTGGCACGAGCGTAATGCCATAAGAGGACTGAAGCCAAAACTGGTTTGAGGAGCCACAAAGTTCTGCACCAGGTCTCGAGAACGCTTCAAGAGTTTCGCCACAAAGGCATTTTTCCCCAGCTGGTTCACCGAAGAGAGGTCCAACGTGCGAATGTGCAGGCCCACTGTCTTCTTCGTGGTGATAGTATCCACAAACAGGTAGAAATTGTCGCCCCGGAGCCGAGGATTCCGGTAAAGCATGGGCATTGTCACCAGGTAAAAGAGTTTGTTGACAAGGAGGAACCTGGGCTTGAGTTCGCTGCGGAAACTGACGATCTCCATGATGTGGGCGATGATTTCAAGTGGCAAAACTGGTTTCAGCACCGGGCTTTTGGGCTCTGGCTTGAGCCGTGCTTCTTCAAGCTGGATCTGGTACTGCTTGCTTTTTAGAAACAAGCAGCAAGAAAGCACATCGATCTTCTCGAACTGCGACCGTGGCCACACTTTGCCTTTGAACGAAGTCTGCTTGTTCAAGACATAGATGGACTGTATTGAGAGCTTTTTGGGGTCGAAGTCCGTGGTTGTGATAGTTTCCTTCAGCAGCTCCACGTCCACGTGATCCTCCTCGCCGTCCGATCCCCCCTCATCGGTGAAAGATGTTTTGTAGACGTATTTTCTGTAAGGGGGGCGGACTTTCTTGGGTCTGCTCTTGTTAGCTATGTTGAAGAGACAAACAAAGAAGCAGAAAAGTCGAGCCACAAACAAATATCCACTCACTTGAAGCTCTGCTCAAGCGTGACTCGATGGGTATGCTTCCTTCCACGTGTAAGTAGTAGATATTCGGAGGAGTGATGAATTAGTTTTGGATTGATAAGCCGGTTCATCGCGGGCACATCCGTACACCAATACTAAACCGTCAGACCATCACAACAGATCAACAAGTCTGTATTCGTTTTTCTTTTTTCTCTGAGTAAAGGTAATATCAGATCAGTTCTATATTGTGGTTTATCGGATTTTGCCAGTATAGTCAAGACTCCCATAATATCTCCTGGGGTATGGAAATAGTTGTGATCATCAGTGGATCACATGACCTAACCCAGAATGTCAGCCATATTAGTATATCCGGATCAGGCGATAGTCAATATCATATCTCGTAGTTAATTCGGTCAATTCAATCATATGAGCTGTATGCTCGGATGTCCAGTATAGTAATCCGTCCAGCTAATTTCATCCATTGTAGTAGGCACATGGTCTAGTTGTTCCTATCTTCTCTATAGTTAGAAAATTCAGAATAGTAAGAAGCCAGAATAGTCAGAATATTCAGAATAGTCGGAATATTCAGGCCATGGTAGAATAGAGTTAAAGCCTAGTTTAGTCCAGCTAGGCTTTTTGACCAGTTCAGTCAGGATATTCACTCAACCATGCTTGGGTTTCTAGTCAGTATAACCAGTCAGTCAGTACATTTTGATATGAATTTCATGGCACACATACCCAGTATTTAATAATCAGTGTCAAAAAAGTACCAGCAAGTACGAAACAAGAACAACCAGTAATCAGTGTCAATATTGTAACCAGGAATCATCATCAATTATCCACCTCAGTGTGATGCCACTATCACCAGTATCAATAATAAGTACCAAATAGCCACAATCATTAATCAGTAGTCATTAATCAATAGTCTTTAATAAATAGTCGTTAATAATTAGTCAACATTAGAATCAGATAAGTTTCAGGTTTAGGGCCGGTTTTCAGATTAGTACAAATATCAGATTGTATCAGTATCAATGAACGATAATCAGTATCAGGTCAGTAGATGACTAGTATATGATCAGTAATAGTATTAATGATCAATAATCAGTATCAGATCAGTATTAGAAAAGTACAGGCTAGTATCAGACCATTCTCAATGAGTAATAGTATCAGATCAGTATTGTTATCAAATTAATATCAGTATCAGATCAGATCAGTATTACATCAGATCAGCAACAGATCAGTATGAATGATAATAGTATTATCAGATCAGGACCGTATCAAGTGGTCTGATTTAGATCAGTATCACATCAGATTAGTATCATATCAGTGTCAATGATCAGTATCAGATCAGTCTCAATCATCAATAATTAGTAATAGTATCAGATCAGTATTGTTGTTAAGTCACTCTCAGTATTCGATTGGGGACAGTAACAGCAACAATATCATATCAGTATCATGTTAGTATCATATCAGTATCATATCAGTATCATATCAGTATCATATCAGTATCATATCAGTATCATATCAGTATCAGTATTAATGGTCAGTATCAATACCATATTAGTATCAGAAGTGCACATGCCAGTATCAGGCCAATGTCCTCAATAATTAGTACCAATAATCCATATTAGATCAGTATCAAAGATCAGTAAACAGTAATAATGTCAGATCAGTATCAGTATCAATGGTCAGTAACAGACCAGTAACAGCAACAAATCAGGATCACATCAGTAGATACATTAGTAGATATTTCACTAGTTGCTGATAAATTGGTGGCAAAAAAGAGAGGGAGGGCGGTGGGTATTTATATTCTTTTTTATAAGCCACAAAAAGAATTGCAGCATTCCCAAACAGGAAATGTTTCACATCCAACGTGCAGATGGTGTTTCATCTTCTTGTTTTGCGTCGCGAGACTTGCAGCCACTGGGAAATAAAAGGCGCTCGATCTCCCCCCTAATTTTTTGCAACGCGATAGAGCCACTGCAAATGAATGTCACGTGAATCAATCAGGTCCACTTTTTTATTGAATATATAAGGTTACTTGGTCTTATACGATTGCCTATTGTGCTTAAAAAAGGAAACTGTTTTTTTAGAAAAAGGTTTTATTGTATTCCAGGAAATGGGTTATGTAATCAAGATTTTGGGGATCAATATTTTGGGGATTGAAATGTCGGGGATCAATAATAATTTGGGGATCAAGAATTCAGGTTGATATAATGACTTTGCCCGAAAGACCTCTTTAATCATTAGTTCATTAGCAGTCCCTGTTGTTATGAAGGTCCTATTCCAAAATTGAAAAGATTGGCCTGAATGTGAAAACAAATCTAGTTTGGGAAGCAGTAGCAATTCTAAAATGCTGGATTCTATTTTAAACCTGACGAGGCCCTTTCTTAGCTTGATCAGTCTTATCTGAATGTGACCAGTTCTACATGAAGGAAGAAATCAGATTATATCCAAATATGACGGGTTATATTCTTATGGAACAGCTTCAACTTACTTTTAGGAGTTCTAATTCGAAGGTGTGGCCATATACCTTTGTGAATAACTGGACAATGTTGAGAAAGAGCAGTGTTTCTGTCAACCGGTTCTGCTTTGAAAGTGATGGGATACTCTATTTGGGCAGATCTATAATTGTGATCCTTCTGATTGATATGTCTTATTCTACACGTGATCATATCTTATCCTGGAAAGAACTGGATATTTGTGAAATGACAGCCCATATTCTCATATGGTCAGACAGATCTTTTTGGGAGGAAGCATACATCAATTTGAATGGGAAATACACCAAGAAATGTTTAGGAGCAGGTAATTCTCTGAATATGAGCGGATTCTATTCTGAATGTGAGATTTCCATACGTTAAAGGTGATCTGGGGAAGATCTATCGTGAAACCCATTTTGACCAATCAGAACCTATTACCGGATGGAGTCTGACTACAGTACCATGGTCAATCAATTTCAGTCCTTCAGAAAGCGGACTTGGCGGAGTTCTGCGGACTTCGAGATCAGTGTCATGCCTAGTTGCAGCTTGGCTAGAAGCGGAACTCCTACGAACAGAAGACCAACATTCAAGCAATACCAAGTGATCAAAACCAGCCAGCGAGTCAATCTTTTTCAAAACAAAATAATGGTACCACTACCAGTGGTCTATTCCACTACTACTCCCAGTGGTGCTATTCCAGAGGTGTCCAGTGGTACTGAACTACTTCCAGTCTTGGATTTGTCCTTCCTGCAGTACCATTTCTTTTAGGAATCTTGGTTTCTTTTGGCGCGGAGTATGGAGGTTTTTTCTCCATGGTTTTAGTGCGACATGTTTCCAGCATCTCGGATTTGGCCACCGGTCGTGCGCATGCAGTGCTCGCGTGAGAAAAAATTTTCTCTATAAATCGAGACGTTTTTCCGCTCCCATTTCCCACTCTTTTTCCTCGTTTTACAGCAACCATGGTTTTAGTTCAAGACTTGTTACACCCTAACCCCGCCTCCGAGGCCCAAAAACACAAGTTGAAGACCTTGGTCCAGGCGCCCAGATCTTTTTTCATGGACGTCAAGTGTCCTGGCTGCTTGAACATCACCACCGTGTTCTCGCATGCCCAAACTGCCGTGACCTGTGATGGCTGTGCCACTGTGTTGTGCACTCCTTCCGGTGGTAAGGCCAGATTGACCGAGGGCTGTTCTTTCAGAAGAAAGTAAGTTCTTGGCGTGTGGCGAAGAAGAGCGGAGTAACGAAATGTCGAACTGAAGTTATAGCTTTTACAGCTCCTACAGCTCCGTGTATTCTTCAGACGATTGGAACACATAGTGTTTCTGACGCAATGAGGCCTGCCTCGTTGCTCGTAATCATACCAATAACTATTGCGTTGTTAATGCTCCAGCCAGGCTGTGCATATAACGACCTGATCCTTTGCCGGCTGAATCAGTGCTGAGTAGGCCACGGGGTTGGAATGCATCTGTATTATAGATACAAATAATAAATGATTTGCCTGAATGTCGTAGTCCTTTATAAGATAAGCGTTGAACTAAGATATTAGACGTTTAAGGAAACCTCTACACCATTATGTAAAGCCCGTACACCCGACATTTGAAAAACCTCTACACCAAAAATAAAAAACCCTAACACCAAACTTCAAAAACCTCTACACCAGAAACACGAAACATCCGTACACCAAACATTTAAATTTTTCTATATACATGTTTAATTGCCGTCAAATTCCCAGGGATTCACATCGTATTGTGCCCGCTTGCCCTGCGTCCGGTACCGTTTGGAGGATTCGACATCCGAGGCCAAATCGTCCAAAACATCCAAGGGATCGTCGAAATCCAGCTCCAGGCGGCTCACTAGCTTCTTCCAGTCCTTCTTCCGCTTCTCTTTGATCACGAATTTCCTCTGCATCTTGGCCAACTTGTTGAGTTTCTCGAACTTTCCTGCAGATAAGCGACTTTTCACCACAGCGCTCTTTTTATCAAGTGCCCAGAGGTCCCCTTGCTTTGCCTTTCGGGCATCATGATAAGTTTGTTTGCCCAAGCTCTTGGGAATCTGCCAGTACTCGATATGTCCCGAAGGAGCACATACTTTGAGCCGCACGTTCTTTTTTACCTTATTAGGAAAGTCCAAGATTCGAGGCAAGGCCGTGGAAGTGTCGGAATTATGAGCCCTTGCTTCTTCAATGGCGGTAATAGCTTGGGGGTTGTTTTTGGCCCGGTGCATGATCAAGTACGATAGATTTCCCGATTCGGTATTGTTTCCGCCCGTCCTTCCGGTCCCCTGCATGCCCTTTAAGGTGCTCCGGGGGATCTGGTCGGTTCCGAAACCGTCATGCAGGCCCTTGTCCCACTTGGTCGCCAACCGTTTACCTTTCTTGAGCTCCATGGTGTATTTTGGGCGGTGCACGACCTGGTTGAACGAGCAGAACTGCAACCGGTGCTTGTGGTTGGAGATCTGGTAGAACTTGGGGTCCCCGAGCTGAAGCGGACATTGTCCGTGATGCAGACAGGGAGCCACCACGCTTAGATGGTAGTCGACAGAAGCCGGAGGCACGGGTGTTTCACTTTGCGGGAGTACGGATGTTTCCGAAAATTCGAAATCCGGGTCGTTTTCAAATTCAAATTTAAGCTCTTCCTCTGAAACAGGTCCGAATTTCTCCTCGAGCTCTTGCTTTAGAGAATCCTGGTCCTCTGCTTCAAGCCGTGCCAAGAGCTCTTTCTCGTGGGTCACGTGATCCTCGGTGATGATCTGGTCCTCCCGCCGAAGTTTCTGGGGTTTTACCGAAGATCCCCGTATGTACGGCCTCGGGATTCGGCCCCGCTCGTCACGGTAGTTCTCGGGCCGAAGCATGACCTGCCTAGCCCGAGCCACGATCTCAAAGCCCAAGGCATTTCCCCGCTCGAGAATCACCAAATGCCCGTCGGGCTTTAAAAGCCGGAGAATCATCTCGATGTTCAAATCGACGTCACGTGGGAAGTTGAACTCACGTGACAAGAGCAGCTGGTTCACCATAATGAGCTCGTACTGTTTGGTGGAGGGAAGTGCGTCCCGTAGCCGTGTCTGGATTCGAACCCGCGACAGGTCCACGGGGCCGACGAAATCTCCAAACCGGTCGTAGTAGCCCTGGAAGTTTTGTTCGGGGGAAAGAGTGTGTTCATGGGGAGAATCGTTTTGGATGGTGGAGTCGGGAGTGCACTCGGAAATTGCCTCATTGGGATTTGGATCCTGCATATCAGCAACACCATCTTGTTCACCGTCTTTCTCTGTCTTTTCTGCCATTTTCTCATCTCTGGCTTCCTCTTCTTGTTCCACGACCTCATTCAATTGTCTTGATAATAGAATCTTGGCGCGTTTCTTCATTTCCTTGTTTCCCCGGCCCACAATATACGCTTCCTTGACTGCAGGACGGAATTCCGGGCCCATGAGCTCGTTCAAGGCTATCATACCCGTAGCAGGCCCATAGCCAATGTCCAAGACGGAATTGGGCGAGAAATGGGGTACTCGTTTGAGCAATTCCTTCAAAACACGCACCGAATGGGCGTAGTTCTGGAGGAAAAGAGCTGCAATATGTGCGTCTGCATCCAAACTGCTCTCCGGAGCCTTCTGGATCTGGTCTTTTTCCAACAGCTGGTATATGGAGGCAGCACGCTCCCGGAGCTTGTCGGGGCTTATGCGCAGGAGGATATTTTTATTGATCACTTTGGCGATTTCTTCCGGCAAATGCACCGGGGAAGTGTCCACACGTGCGTTGAGAGTGTCAGGATGGAGACGGGCCTCTTCGGCGGTTTCTCCCTGTATAAAAGAGCCGTCAGAGTTTCGAAAAGGTGACATCAGGGTTTCGTAGGCGACATTTTCTTCCCTGAGTTCGACGGATCGGGTGAAATCACTTTGAGGCCCATCTCTCTGGGCCAAGTGCTCGTCTCTGGCCAAAAATCCAAAGGTTTGGGTGGCGTTTTCAGCATTTGGGCCTTTGAGCAGGGGTACTGAGTCCCATGCGTCACTTTTCGCCCGGAAAAACGAGGCAGGGCATAGCCGGCGCTGCCTAAAGCTTGGAGATGCACTATATCGCCTGGGAACGGTGTTGCGGTGGAGAATCCGAAGCAGAAGCATGTAGGAAGAGTGATGAGCAGAGGGAGAGATGATATATGCGCACGTGAAGGGCACGTGCCATCTAATCACGGGATAGTACAGTATCACGTGGTGCGCGCAATCACCAACCACCAACCACCATTTTCACCACCAACCACCAACTACTACCATCTACCACACTATCCCTCCACACACTAGCTCTCCACAAACTAGGGTATCATTGCACCAAGCATACTGTAAACCCCTATATTTACCATCCCAAGTATATACGCACCAATTACCCTACCAACCACAATTCCTTTAATTATAACATGAGAGGATTTTATGAAAATGACAGCCATGTGGTGCCCGTGCCCGGAACAGTGGTGGCCAGCAGCGCCACCGAAAAACAACTCCTTGGTCCGCGCGCTGTGGTCAACGGCGTGACGGTGCGCAGTCTGGACACCCTCGAGGCCGGGTTTAGAAGTGCGCGGCATCACTTATTTACAGCCGTCTCCCAAATGGATGCCTACCTCAGCTCCACCAAGCAAAAAGTCTACGAAAAGGAGCGGGCGGTGACGGGTACCGTGAGCCTGTTGCACGACAAGAACGACGATGTGTTCCCCAGCATCTTTTATGTGGCCATTGCGTCTCTTGCTGGTAACATCATGGCGCAGAAGCGGGGATTGGTCAGCAAAGCCGTTTTCCCCGTGGTCGGTGGGGTGGCAGCATTTGCGTACTTTATGCCCCGTACGTTTGGCAACACCAGGGATTTTATGTGGAAGGTGGAGCAGCGGGCGTTGCCTCAATTGGCAGAGCAGCAGGTGAAGACCTCGGAGCAGGTGCAGGGAATGGTGGAGACGCTCAACACCAAGGCTGTGCAGAGCCAGCAATCGGTGCATGCCAAGGTGGAGTCTGTTCGCCAAGGCATTTCAGCATGGACTGGGTTGAATATAGACGAGGAGGTTTCCAAGAAGTAGTTCCGGGAAACAGACCAGGGAGATTGAGAAGGACAGAAGTGGAACTAGAACAGGTTCTAGAGATGGATTGAAGGAGGACAGAACAGGACGAAGACTGGGTCAAGAATTGGAAGGACTGGAAGAACTAGGCTAAGACTAGGCCAGAGCCAGAGCCAGAAGGAACAGTAAGTAAGGTGAACAGTAAATGGTTCAATTGATTGAAGACTTCGAACTGGGATTTCACTTGATCTAGAACTTGACCTGGAATGGTTTGAAGTGAAGTGGAGGAACTTGAAGAAGTGGAAGAAGTGAAAAAAGAGGAAGCGGAAAATTGGGATTCTTGAGTCTACAGAAGAAGATCGAAGAGGTACAGAGTGGCGAAGACGAAGAAAAAAATACATGTGGTTTGCTGGAATTAGAGCTGGAATGGGCTGAAACTGATGTAGAGCCAGGACTATTGAGAAATAGAACTAGAACTACAACTAGGTCTACAAAACAAACGAGGTCTAGAATCGAAGTGGAATGTCTAGAACAGGATGACTAGAACAGGATGACTAGAACAGGATGACTAGAACAGGATGACTAGAACAGGATGACTAGAACAGGATGACTAGAACTAAATGACTAGAACAGGATGACTAGAACAGGATGACTAGAACAGGATAACTAGAACTAAATGACTAGAACAGGATGACTAGAATTGGGAGGCACAGGGAATGTGTTTGGACTGGAGAGAAGTACTGGAACAAACTCCAAAGTGGATCGGAATAGGAAGAAGATGAACTGGCAATCACTAGAATTCGTTAGAACTCGAAAACAACGAGAACTACTAACGAAGTCAGGAGAATGAATTGAAAAGAACTCGACTGGAATGGAGGAATGGGGGAACGACTTTACGACTAAGGGATTTTTCAGGCCATGAGACACTTGGAATGGAGATGTATTCCAATTGTGACGAGTCTTTGACACTACCTCTCCAGCTCCATTTCTATTGCCACTTCCTCCATTTGCATCCCCACTTTATCTCCAACTCCACTTCCTCCACTTACTTCATCTTATCTCCAAAGCCTCCAAAGCCTCCGCGTATTCTCATTTCCATGCCCACTCTTTCACTCGACACATCTCATTTTAAGCCTAGCTATAGCCTTGGTCCTGCACCTTGTGGTACAAGCTATACAGACACTATAAGTCAGGCTGGAGGTTATGGTGCCATACTACAGATATACACATCAACGAGTGTGTGTATTTCTGTATAGCTTTTTTGTTACGTAAGGATTTTCTTTCTTACGTATGGATGGGTATGGTATGGGCTTGAAGGTACGGGTGTGCAGCTGCGAATTTGCACCCAATACACAAGTGCACGGCCCAAAATGAGACGGCAATACTAGTCAAACTGCCTGAACCCACATAGACCTACATCTGAACAGACAGAAGCGGAAAAATCCGAATCAGGAACATCAACCAGAAGTCTCAGATACAAATCCAGAAATCTTATCTGATCAAATCCAGAAGCCTTCTGATACAAATCTTCATCTGAACAGGTTGAGGTTGAACCATCGAGTCCGGAATAGACCTCAGACAATCTTATCCAGGGTTCACGAGACAATCGTATACCAAGTTGATCGTCTGGTCATCCAGTGGAGAACTAGAATCTACTGAAAACCAACATTTTCATATTCAGTCATCAGCTGCACTTGATATCAGACCATCCAGTCCACCACTTCTGATAACCATCTGATACGTGACATCTGATACGTGACATCTGATACGTGACATCTGATTCCTGACATCTGATTCCTGACATCTGATTCCTTACATCTGATTCCTTACATCTGATTCCTTACATCTGATTCCTTACATCTGATTCCTTACATCTGATTCCTTACATCTGATTCCTGACATCTGATTCCTGACATCTGATTCTTGATATCCCATATATAGAGGAGATATCGATACACTGAAGGAAACGAGTGAATATCATAACCAATCTGAAATCCAGAGTTCAAATCCTAGTCTCTAGCTCCAGGTCAAGTACAAAAGAGCCTCTTCGGAACACCCACATCAAAGATCGTGGTATCTAAGTATACCGAGACCAAGGAGTACCAAGAATTCCTAACATAAGAAAGTCTAGAACACCAAGAACAGAACACCAAGAACACCAAGAATACTGGATACTGGAACACCAAGAATACGGGCAATACTCAGTACTAGAACTGCTAAGAAAGTCTGAGTACTTGACATACTAAGAATACCAGGAACACCAAGAATCAGGGGTATCCAGACTATCTGAATACTGGTGTTATAATCCTAAGAGTGCCTGACCACTAAGGTGTCTGAACACTACAAGTCTAGGAGTGTCTAATACTTAGTGTCTAGTACTTCGTGTCTGAACACCAAGAGTCTGAGTGGTAAGTGAGACCATCGATCAACACTTACATTACTGAGAAAATTCAACTGATCTCAGAAAAAGAGAGGTTCACAACCTGAAAACCCGAGATCATCAGACCATCAGACCATCAGACCATTCGACTGTTAGACCATTGAGCCCTTATTGAAGATTAGGATCGTCTGGAGTCTCAAGCCACACATCGAGGCCAATAAAATACTTGAATATCCATCTGAGTCTAGATACTCGAGGCCGGAATCAGCCAGGGTCACTTGATTTTTGAAAACTCCAGTTACTTGGAGTTCCCAATATCCAGGTTTCTGTCCAATATCCAGGTTTCTATTCAATATCCAGGTTTCTATCCAATATCCAGGTTTCTGTCCCCAATATCCAGCCAAATTCTAAAAACCATACCTACGAAATAGGTTGAATCTACCAGAAAGCACCAGAGCCCTCAGATCCTTATTAGAGTCTTACAGAGGTCTTGAATACTCGAGTATTCATATTGAGGAATTTTGGAAAATCTGTATCCATACAGCTGAAACAGTCTATTTGGCCCCTACCAAAGCTTCCTCAGAGTCGATCAGAGTCTACCAAAGTGAACCAGAACTCATCAAAGTCTACAATATTTGAGGTATCTCATCTTCAAATTGAGCCTTCAGTCTTGAGTCTTTGTCAGTCTTCTTGAGCCTAATTTGAGTCTAACAGTGTATCTGAGCGTGGAGCCCAGAGGTCATTCAGTAACCTTAGAGTCTTTTTTGGTACTTCAGATTCTTGATTGGTGCTTCAGCCTTCTTCGGTCTTTCAGTCTATCAGGTTTTTCAGTATCCAGAGGTCTCAGTCTTTGAGTCTGTCAGAACACTTGACCTTACTATACTCACAGTAACATCAGGGCCCATCTGAGTCTTATTGGAGCCTACCAGTCTATCAGACCAATAGTTGGGTCTTACAGGTGTTCTGAATCTACTTCGGGACCAGTCTATCTGTGTATCAGAGTTACTCAGGGCATTATCGAGGTCTTACTTGAGTTCACCTTAAGGTCACTTGATTCATATCAGGGTTATTTGAGCCTGAGTCTTTGAGCCTGAGTCTTTGAGCCTGAGTCTTTGAGCCTGAGTCTTTGAGCCTGAGTCTTTGAGCCTGAGTCTTTGAGCCTGAGTCTTTGAGCCTGAGTCTTTGAGCCTGAGTCTTTGAGCCTGAGTCTTTGAGCCTGAGTCTTTGAGCCTGAGTCTTTGAGCCTGAGTCTTTGAGCCTGAGTCTTTGAGCCTGAGTCTTTGAGCCTGAGTCTTTGAGCCTGAGTCTTTGAGCCTGAGTCTTTGAGCCTGAGTCTTTGAGCCTGAGTCTTTGAGCCTGAGTCTTTGAGCCTGAGTCTTTGAGCCTGAGTCTTTGAGCCTGAGTCTTTGAGCCTGAGTCTTTGAGCCTGAGTCTTTGAGCCTGAGTCTTTGAGCCTGAGTCTTTGAGCCTGAGTCTTTGAGCCTGAGTCTTTGAGCCTGAGTCTTTGAGCCTGAGTCTTTGAGCCTGAGTCTTTGAGCCTGAGTCTTTGAGCCTGAGTCTTTGAGCCTGAGTCTTTGAGCCTGAGTCTTTGAGCCTGAGTCTTTGAGCCTGAGTCTTTGAGCCTGAGTCTTTGAGCCTGAGTCTTTGAGCCTGAGTCTTTGAGCCTGAGTCTTTGAGCCTGAGTCTTTGAGCCTGAGTCTTTGAGCCTGAGTCTTTGAGCCTGAGTCTTTGAGCCTGAGTCTTTGAGCCTGAGTCTTTGAGCCTGAGTCTTTGAGCCTGAGTCTTTGAGCCTGAGTCTTTGAGCCTGAGTCTTTGAGCCTGAGTCTTTGAGCCTGAGTCTTTGAGCCTAAGTCTTCCAGTGATCACTCAGTTCTTCCAAGAGTCATTTCTACCTCGCTCATATCTCTTGGTGTCTCACTGAAGCTTATTTGAGTCCATCAGTCCAGTATTCTTTGGGCCTTCTTTCTTTTAAGTCTTGAGTCTACTAAGGTCTTTCTTTTACTTGAGTCTCCAGGTCTTCAAGTCTCCAGGTCTTCAAGTCTCCAGGTCTTCAAGTCTCCAGGTCTTCAAGTCTCCAGGTCTTCAAGTCTCCAAGTCTTCCTGGAGTCTTGCCCGTTTCATCAGAGTCATCAGTGGGTGTATTTCAAGAGTCCTTCTACCTTGAGTATTTGAGCCTACTTTGAGTCTTTTCTGGTCCATTCTTGATACCACAACAACATTTGAATATGATCAAGAGTGAGGCTTCAGGTACTACCACCACGCGTGGAACGTTGAGCCGGCCCACCACGGCGTCGGTGATGAAGATGATCCACAAGTTGGTGCCGTCGTCGTACCAGCCCAAGAGCAAGCGCAAGGTGCAGGCCAAGGACATTCAGAAGTTGATCGATAAGGTCACGAAGTGCCAGAAGAAAACCGTGGACATGAACAAGGCGTTTGTCAAGTCTTTGGGTGACTGGGGCACGGATTTGCCTACTCTGGAGCTCAGACATACCATGAGGGTATTTTCGCTGCTTTTGGACTCCATTTCCGTTTCTGTTCTCGAGGAGTGTGACCGGTTGGCCGAGCTCAAAATCAGCCTTGGAGCCATTTCGCAACGTGAAGAGCGCCAGAGGTTTCTTGTTTCGAAGCACGATACGCTCCAGGCCAAATTGTCCCGAACTGCTCTCGACAACGGGCCGCAGGCGTGTCAGACCATGCTTTGCGTGGACGAAATCGAGGAAAACGAGTACAATTTGAAGCTTATAGAGCAGCAGTTGGCACGTACAGCCACGCAGAATCTCCAGAATACGTGTGGCGAGTTTTTGAAGTGGGTGAAAACGACCAACACTGAAGTCACGAGGCTTTCGGAGGATTTGGCCAAGTGTATCAGCGACCCCAAGCTTGGGAACTACGAAAGAGACTTTAAGATTGAGTTTACGGATTATAAGATCACCCAGGATTCTGGGGAAGTCCAGAGTCCCAAGGAGAGTCCGAAAATTCCTGACAGCCCTAGGCTTCCAGACAGTGCCAAACTTCTGGCAACTCTTCAGTTGGAGAGCCCTCAGCTGGAGAGTCCCCGGTTTCTGGATAGTCCCAAGTTTGAGGGGTACTCAGGACTCCATATCAAGACTCAATATAGGGACCACGAAAAAAGCCCGGAAAAAAGCCCACTCCAGAGTGCAGAAATGAATCCAGAGAGTCCCGAACTACCAAGAAATGAGTCTCATTTTCGGGGTCCAGAAGTAAAGAATGAGTCTCATTTTCGGAGTCCAGAAGTAAAGAATGAGTCTCATTTTCGGAGTCCAGAAGTAAAGAATGAGTCTCATTTTCGGAGTCCAGAAGTAAAGAATGAGTCTCATTTTCGGAGTCCAGAAGTAAAGAATGAGTCTCATTTTCGGAGTCCAGAAGTAAAGAATGAGTCTCATTTTCGGAGTCCAGAAGTAAAGAATGAGTCTCATTTTCGGAGTCCAGAAGTAAAGAATGAGTCTCATTTTCGGAGTCCAGAAGTAAAGAATGAGTCTCATTTTCGGAGTCCAGAAGTAAAGAATGAGTCTCATTTTCGGAGTCCAGAAGTAAAGAATGAGTCTCATTTTCGGAGTCCAGAAGTAAAGAATGAGTCTCATTTTCGGAGTCCAGAAGTAAAGAATGAGTCTCATTTTCGGAGTCCAGAAGTAAAGAATGAGTCTCATTTTCGGAGTCCAGAAGTAAAGAATGAGTCTCATTTTCGGAGTCCAGAAGTAAAGAATGAGTCCCATTTTCGGAGTCCAGAAGTAAAGAATGAGTCCCATTTCAAAAGCCCCGAGAACCAAAGAAATGAGTTTAGGAGTCCCGAAATCAACAGCGAAGAATCTCATTTCCGAAGCTCAGATTCCCATTTTAAAAAGTGCGAGACCAGAAACGAACCCAATCCAAATTTCAAAGCAGTCAATGAAGTCAATTCGAATTACAATGGAGTCAATCCAAACTTCAATGCCAACCCTAAGTTCCATGCAGTCAGTGCAGACTACAACGCCAACTACAATGCCAACTTCAAGCGGTCGGAATCGGCCAAAGAAGCTCCGTACCATTTTCAAGAGAAACAGGGACCCGAATATGAGGCCATGGAGAAAAATGCCCAGCTCAAAATCTCCCATAAGGAAGATAGCACCACCTTGGTGTTCCAGGAACCTGCACGCACACGTCAAGATACGTTGGACCTGCCAATGGTGGGCCACGTGCCGATTCTAGATATGAGCCGGGAGAAGATCTCGGAGTTTGACATCCGCAACTATGAACAGAATGTCGAGGGCTGGGGGAACCACCGGTTCTAGCCCAGGCTAACAAGAAGGGTGGGTTGAGTGGATGAAGCCTTCTTAGATGCAGTATGGCATTTACAGTATTCACGTGGGATCAGATCAGCGGCTAAGACTCCTAGATGGGAAGATATTTGGACAAGCGGAGCGCTTTTGGTATTTGAGGTGGACCTAATATTCTTGTTCTTTATGTTTTATTATATATCACATGGTTTGTGTTCCTCAAGTAGGAGAGAAGTATGCAAGAATCCGACAAAACGACCCAGAAAAGTGGAAGAATATCAACTGCCCGGAGAGATACCAAGATGCCTCCAACACCCAGACCCACCAAAAGATGTCGTATTGATAATACTTCAATGAGCACTGACAACTCTTCGTCTCCTACTCCTGAAACACTTCCCCTGAAGTAAATACTTCCCCTAGAGTGTTTACATATCTTGATGAGACTATGAGGTCAATATCTTATAGTATGAGTCATCCACTGGATATCAATCCCTGGTTAATCACAGGTCCTCCTGCCGCAACCGTCGTTGTGGATCTGTCAACGAATACCTAGCGTGTACGGAGGCAAGGTACTTCGAGGATATGTTGTACGCAGGCCACTGAAAGACAATAGGGCAGTGTAGATTTGAACAAAAAGGCTATTTAGATTTGAACAAAAAGGCTGTGTAGATTTGAACAAAACGGCAGTGTAGGACTTTGGTCTTGTAAGCTACAATTCATATCCCTTATATTAATATATACTAAAACATAAGTTGAAATCATGAGAGGAATAAACCAATAGTATGAAGGAGAAATGAGGAAGTACTAGAAGTCACTAGAGTATTTGGAGTTTTAAGAGTGCAAAGAGTAGATTAAGAGTACTTGGAGTACTTGGAGTACTAAGAGTACAAAGAGTACTAGGAGTACCAGGAAGATTGAGCTGATTTGGTGAATTGAGCGTAAAGAGCATCTTTGATACTAAGACCAGGAGTCATACGTATTACTGGAGACTACTATTTGTAGGTCTGTCTAAATCTTTCTACATGTCTAAATCTTTCTACATGTCTAAATCTTTTTACCTGTCTAAATCTTTCTACCTGTCTAAATCTTTCTACATGTCTAACCCAATAAAAAGTGTAGAGAAGACACATTTATCTCACAGACCTTTTTATTTTATTAGTGGCCACACCGGTTTAAGTTCCCCGAAGTTTCCATAACAAGACCTAGACAAGATATAGTCTTTATATATCCTTTTCAAAAGACTTCAGCGTTTTACTTTCGAATATGAGTTTGTTGCATCCACTTCTACCGTAATGGTTGTTGAACTTGTGGGACATGCGTGCTGTGAGTGTGGGCAACTGGGAATTTCAACTTTTGTTTTAGTATATATTAACATACAGGGATATGTAAGTTGTACCTTACAAGACCAAAGTCCTATGTAACGGGTCCACAGCGCTTCTTATACTTTTCAGCTGCCTGCATACCCGCGCAGTACCTTGCCTCCTTACACGCTAGGTATTCGTTGACAGGGAAACATGTTGTCTGCAGGTCAACGACAACACACAGGCTTGACAAGAGAAAAGAGAGGTCCCACATGTTTCAGAGAGGCATGGTGCAGATGAAACGGGGATATATGCACGATGGAGACGTACGCACATCATGCACAGTCAGTTACAAAACGCCGGTTTCGGGTGTGGGAGTCCCGGGGATTGACTATATATAGAGAGGATCTCGCTCTGGTTTGAACGGTATCAATTGTGAGAATAAGATCACTAATATCTAGTTTAGGAAAGAATATAACTGACTAAGATGAACCCTGAAGTACCATACTAGAGACAATTATTGGAGGCCAACGTCATAACAATTCCAAACTATTCAGAGGTGAGCATGAACGCTCAACAATAGTTACTTATACTGATACTACTTGGTTAGATTCCGGTTTCGTCACGTACTCTGTTTACTATGTTCATTCGCCGATGATTCCTCTGAGGGAGGAATCTGAGGTACTTAAATACTTTTAGAGAAAAAGGGCGTGCGACTTAGCACGAGAGCAATAGCACTGAACGCCGTCCCAACATCGTGCGATCTTGGGTCTTAGCATCTTGGTATGGCCATTGTTAGGATTAGACAGTGAGGGCTTAAAATACCTCCATAGCTAGGACACTACTGGTGGATCTAACAGATACTACTTATACTGATACTACAGTTATATGGCACACAGTTATATGGTGGACAGTTATATGGTGGACAGTTATTAACAGTAGACTATTGGAAAGTAGAGTACTCCAGCCACAACATTATCTCCTATTTCAGTAGGCGGTCTCTAGTAGCCCAGTATCTATACGGACCTGACCCTAGACATGCCATCCACATTATAATTTTAGCTGGTGTTAAATCATTATGTAGAATTAAGTAATTATTTACTAGCTATCAAAACGATAAACCAGATAAACCAGTTTTCTTCTGATTTTAATCTAGAAGATAACGACTTAGAGAATATAATTTATTAATTTTATTTAATAAATCTAAATTTTCATGTATTAATATGAAATTTTGAAACATCAGATTCATATTTTAGAGGTAAATTATTCTCTTTATAGTATTTTAGTTTTTCGGGACTTACATTATAGATTTTTTTTACATATAACTTGATTTTTATTATATAATAAATTCGATACTTCTATATCTTTTCTTCTAGAAGATAAACTTGAAGTTGGAATTCTTATTTTGATATTATTTTTTTTATCTATTTCATTTAAAGATTTATTTTTTTTATCTATATCTTATCTAAAAATGATTTTTTTTTTTGGCTGTCTCCTGTATAGTTACTGTTACACGGTTAACTCTTAGGTACACTTCATTATACTCATGTAGTTGGTCAAGTCGTAGTGAAGTGCACTTCTCAATTCCACTATGAAGCTATTTAAGCACTGTCTAAATAATAATAATATACTGCCAATGCTAGGTACCTAAATCTGTCTCGGACATGGCACAACATGACAAAAACAAAGAAATATTATGAACGAGAAAATGTCATGGATTGAAGGGTTCACCACTGAACTCACCTTCTCACGGCAATTCGAAGAATTCGCAGAGTCTGAACCAATATTTGTTAGAGATTGATCGTTATTATACAATTCAATAGTTATCTGATAGCAAATCGGGCATCAACACAGTGAAGGGTTCAGAAAAATCGACACTTTTTGGATATCATACATACAAATATACAATTTTACGAGATCATACATACAATTTTACGAGATCATACATACAATTTTACGAGATCATACATACAAATATACAATTTTACCGGAATTCGCATCACTAAGAAACAAATTTAATACACTATACGTCAGAATTCTACACGTTTTCCAAATATAAATCCATACAATCAACAGTTTCCGAATTATGGTTCACATCTTGAAAATCTAGAACTTATCAGTGTACAAATTATTCCTCTCACAACTAACGAGTTTATACATCGTGAATCTGCTTACCACGCTTAAACCGTACAAACTACACACGTACAATTGAACGATTAATGTAGGTAGTTCAAATGTATTGAGTAGCCTAGCCCAGGTTTTTGATATTTTAATAATTCAAATTTTATGTTAAGCTTATGTTTAAGAATGTGAACATGATTTTGATTAGCTACAGGTTTAAAAATGTGAACATGTTTTTAATTAACTACAGGTCTAGGATTATTTTATATTTGTTTATACTCCTGCCTCAGTAATATAGTTTTAGCATGTCCAAGTTTTGCTTTAACTTCTCTCTTTCAAGTTATCTTTGGACCCAGTTTTTTAACATGTACCTTGAAACTCTTTTTCCTGTCTAGAAAATCACCACCGATACAAGTTATTGAGTACCACAACACCACGTCTTAAGTTTGGAAATCTTCTTTCTGAGTGGAGTGGATAGAGTGGAGTGGATATAGTGGATAGAGTGGAGTGGATGGAGTGGATAGAGTGGAGTGGGTAGAGTGGATAGAGTAGAAATTTCTTAAAAGATGGAATGCTATTACGGGACTTTTTTATGACATAGTATAGAAGCCTGGGTGTTAGAATCTTGATAGCACGTGAGTTTTTCCTAACTATAGATTGAGTAGTAAGTTCCTGTTAACTATTGATTGAGTAGTAAGTTCCTGTTAACTATTGATTGAGTAGTAAGTTCTTCATAACCATAGACTAAGTAGTAAGCTCTTCATAACCATAGATTGAGTAATAAGTTCTTCATAACTATAGACTAAGTAGTAAGCTCTTCATAACCATAGACTAAGTAGTAAGTTCTTCATAACCATAGACTAAGTAGTAAGCTCTTCATAACCATAGACTAAGTAGTAAGTTCGGACTTGTGACTAAATGTATGTCTCAATCACTATGTAACTGACCGACTAGTGGTCTAAGACTATTTAATTATTGAATGATTATAAACACAAGACAACTCTTTTTAAAATATAACTGTAGTTATAATGTAGGAAAGTAGTGTCAGGCATTGACTGGATATATTGACTATAGAGTGGGAGCTTTCGCACCCTGCAGGGCATAGACACGCCAGGACTACACTCTTACACTACATCTGCTAACGTAAATTAATTACAATGATGATAGTATACTTCACATGGCTTAACGTCCACGAGAGGTGGTCTTGGTGTGTTGACCTCTGACCTTCAAACCCCAGTAGTGTCTAATACCTCTGTGGGATCTGATCTTCTTCAATCTCTCCAAGTCCTCTCTCAACTTGGACTCCAAGTTGTTGGCCAAGACGTGGTAGTCCTTACCGTCGACCTGGTCCTTTTTTCTGTTCAAGAACCAAGCTGGGATCTTGTACTGGGTTGGGTTTTGCATGATGGTGACCACTCTCTCCAATTCTTCTTGCGTCGACTCACCGGCACGCTTGGTCAAGTCGATATCGGCCTTCTTGCACACCAAGTTGGAGTATCTTCTACCGACACCTCTGATCTTCTTATGCTGATACTTCTTATACTGATACTACTTATACTGATACTACTTACACTAACTACTTATACTGATACTACTTACACTAACTACTTATACTAACTACTTACACTAACTACTTATACTAACTACTTCATGTAAGAGACCTTAAGTAGTCATATTATTTTAGGGATACAGGACTGATTAGCTATGTATAGTATATAGCTGTGTTTGAGTAGATGCTACTGGATTGGGTGCAAACCGCGGGCCACACCCGTACACCACGCTACCTCAGGACAAAAACGCCCAACGGAAAGCACCAATTCTTAGGTCTAAAGGTGCTGGAAATAACTTCAATGATAAAGTGTATATTTGGATTACTGAATTTAACTTTTTGGTATTTGAAACTTGGGAATGTAGTATTATTTTTGGCGCACCAACTGTTGGGCTTTGATGAAAGATCACTGAGTCCTTTTCAGTACTCAAAAAAAAATGAAAAAAAAAGGTAAATTTGGGTTTATTCTGTGGCAATCAGGAAAATTCGGTGGTTGGGTTTTTTTTGTAGACTAGCTGGCTTCATTTTAGCGTTAATGATTGGTTGGATAGTTTAGGCTCGAGGCAATTATGTGCATTAGGGCATTTTCCATGTAAAAATGAAAAACTTTTCAAGGCAAAAAAAAAAACTTTTTAGAGTGAATCTATGAAATAGTTAAAAAAGCAACTTTTTCATTTCATCACCTTTATTTCCCAATCCAACGGAGCATCCAGGTGAAAACTTGATTCTTACTTGATGAGTGAACTAAAGGTCACGATTTAGTGGTGTCATTATCACGAGGCTTTGAATACAGAATGATCCAATTGTTTAATCTATAACTTTTCCGTGAGCCGGTTGTTTTCTGGGAGTTTGGAAATATTAGGTGGCCAAGTAACTGGCACTGTATGCAGCACCAACCTTAGCGAAAGCAATTGTACCCGAGATCCCAACATTGGGGTCTGTACTTCTTTTCTACATGTCTAAATCTTCAGTCTAAATCTTCAGTCTAAATAATACAGTACAGTATAGTACAGTAGTACAGTAGAGTATAGTACAGTAGTACAGTATGGAATAGTACAGTAGTACAGTAGAGTATAGTACAGTAGTATAGTATGGATAGTACAGTAGTACAGTACAGTATAGTACAGTAGTACAGTAGAGTATAGTACAGCAGTACAGTAGAGTATAGTACAGCAGTACAGTAGAGTATAGTACAGCAGTACAGTACACTATAGTACAGTAGTACAGTAGAGTATAGTACAGCAGTACAGTAGAGTATAGTACAGCAGTACAGTTTAGTATAGTACAGTAGTACAGTAGAGTATAGTACAATAGTACAGTAGAGTATAGTACAGTAGTACAGTTTAGTATAGTACAGTAGTACAGTACAGTATAGTACAGTAGTACAGTAGAGTATAGTACAGTAGTACAGTAGAGTATAGTACAGTAGTACAGTTTAGTATAGTACAGTAGTACAGTACAGTATAGTACAGTAGTACAGTAGAGTATAGTACAGTAGTACAGTAGAGTATAGTACAGTAGTATAGTATGGATAGTACAGCAGTACAGTAGAGTAGTACAGTACAGTATAGTACAGTAGTACAGTATGGAATTGTACAGTAGTACTGTATAGAATAGTACAATGGTACACTATAGTACAGTACAGTAGTACAGTAGTTATATTGAAACGCCTAGGACTTCGGGTTATGTTCTCGTTGATGGAAACCCAAAACGTGGGAGTCCGAGTGATTATACAACTAAGCTGTGAACACCAGAGAAGTGAAGCAGAGGTGAACGCATGTCACCAGTAAGATGAATGGATGAGTCCAAGTCATGGGCCACAGCTTATAATGTACAGACGTCAGAATAATATGTGTTTGTATGTAATGAAAGGTTTCGTAAATCAATTGAAACGTTAAGAAGAAACTATAGGTTTGCCTTAAAAGAGGATACTTTTGAAAATTGACTATTTACTAATCCTTTTATTTTAAAATCCTTTAGTATAGAATTATCACCCCTTCATTTTAAAATCCTTAATATAGAATTATCACCCCTTCATTTTAAAATCCTTAGTATAGAATTATCACCCCTTCATTTTAAAATCCTTAGTATAGAATTATCACCCCTTCATTTTAAAATCCTTAATATAGAATTATCACCACTTCATTTTAAAATCTTTTAGTCTTAGATTCCGGTTACCAGAAGGTTATGAATCTTCCTATGCATCTCTGTAGTCGGCCTCTCGTTTTCTCCCCAAGATGACGACAAATGGCATATCCAATATACCCGGAGTGCACTGTTCTCCAAGAGAGGTTTACTTCTTGTTTAATCTTTTAGTCTAATTTTTCAATCTAAATGTTTCAGTCTAAATTTTCAGTCTAAATCTTTCAATCTAAATGTTTCAATCTAAATGTTTCAATCTAAATGTTTCAGTCTAAATGTTTCAATCTAAATTTGCCAGTCTAAATCTGTCTAGATGGCTTGGTCAGATCATTGGGAGTGTGAAATTGTTCATGCCATCCAGACTGTTACAGTGTTCATACTACATTCCAAGGCTGCTTCAAAAAACCAGGAATCAGAAAAGGCGGGCGTCTTGCTTTAATGGTTGGGGATATGCCCAAAGAGCAGGTTTAGCTTTGGTTTAGCGTTGGTTTAGCGTTGGTTTAGCGTTGGTTTGGTGGAAATCGTACTGATATCTTTAGGTTTGGGAAACGTGCCTATGTGCAGGACTCAATACAATTTCCAACATTTCTTGTAGTTAACGGTTTTCCTGGTCACGTGGATGGGCCCTAAGGAAGTGCCAAGTGGAATTGATATATTAGACTACTAAGTGCATGTATATACTTCTTACTACAGTACTTCCTATTACAGTACTTCCTATTACAGTACTTCCTATTACAGTACTTCCTATTACAGTACTTCCTATTACAGTACTTCCTATTACAGTAATTCCTATTACAGTACTATTCTACTAACCACTTTTACTATAAGTGTAACTACATGTTCTTTACCAAATTCATACGTTAATAATACTTTGTGTTGATGGATCCTCAAAGAGTCTTTACGTGGGTAATGGGTGTTTGTCACTCGGTAGTATTGCTTTGTAGTGACTGAAAGAACTACTGTGATAGTTAGGTACTAACCTAGTATTTCTGTTCTGTCTCTTTTGCCTCTTTTGTCTGCTTTTGTTCGGAATCTGGTGGTAGTACTAGTGGTGTAGTTTAGTCATGGTTTAGCCAAGGAGAGGTAGTTGAGCCAAAAAGTCTTGGTCCATCCACATGCACACAATTGGAGTTAACGAAGGAACTCCCTTTTGCAGGAGCTCCTCCATTGGACGATTGCAATTTACCGTTTCCTTCCAATGAAACGACGTTGCAAAAGTGCCTGGCACACCCCATTTTGACTGGCCAAGAAGTTGCACGATTCTGGAACTCTGGGAGAGGCAGGAAGAATTCAGGGTAAAAATTCAGGGGAAGAATTCAACGGTAAAAATTCAACGGTAAAAATTCAAGGGAATAATTCAACGGTAAAAATTCAAGGGAATAATTCAACGGTAAAAATTCAAGGGAATAATTCAACGGTAAAAATTCAAGGGAAGAATTAAAGGGACGAAAGTTTGGGTCGAAAAGGCCAACTTGTGTTACAACTTCAAAAGAAAAGATTGCGTAGGGCCTCCCAAGCAGTTTAAAGCAACACATGGAAGTTTTCAGAGCGATGAAATTCAGAAAGCTCCTTCGAATCTTTGGGAATATTGGTCTCTGCTTAAAAAAATGCCTTGAATGTTGGTCACTCTCTGAAACAAATGCGTTGAATGTGTGAATGTTACTTCTGTAGAAAGCACACGCACAAACCGAGCGGCCGTTGCATTTGGATACTTCATTGTATACTGTGAAAATAGGGCGACAATTCCTCTATTCATTGGTGCAAAAAGTGTCCCAATCTTTCCTGTTAGAGCTCTTCGCACCTTAATCCCCACAAGCCCAGTTGTTTTGGCGCCACATTTTTGCAACCAAGCCTATACTGTTATATGACCTAGCTCATTCCATACGAGTATACTTACCCGAAGAGGATTATGTAAGCTGGCCCACGTAGGGTGTTGGTTACGGCGAACTTCCAATTGTTCGTGCTGGCGAGAGTGCATGTAGGGAGGCGCATACATTTTCTTGATTTCTTTGTTGGAAGTCAAATCCAGCGCTTGTGCTTGAAGTAATTGAAAGACTATTTGGTTAGGTTTCACCTTAGTCTAGTTTTTTTGTTTTGAAAAAAAACATGTTCCCGGTTCTCCATTTGGTGTGCTACTTCAAATATTATTCAAGTAGTAGATTGGCCTCTTTCTCTTGGGACTCTCCCCGGACCCACCCGAAAACCTATAGGCATGCTTAAGGGTCACTTTTCGGAGGTACGGAGCAGATTCCACAATGTATGTGGAGTATATTTACACGGCCAAATATGCACCTGATGAAGACGGTTTCGGGATTATCTTCCCCGTGCGTGACCCCTGACAATTAGTGTTCTCAATGGATGAGTTTGATTGGCAGGTGAATTTAACTCCTGGGTCTCGGTTTAGGGGTTTCAAAAGATCACAATTCGCAAATCACAAATTCACAGCATTAAAAAAATCAAAAATCAAAAATCAAAGATCAAAAATCAAAAACCAAAAATCAAAAATCAAAAACCAAAAACCAAAAATCAAAAATCAAAAACCAAAAACCAAAAAAGCACCATGGTATTACGCAAACATTTGCTCTTCGCCCTTGCTAGTGTCCCTGTTAGTGCCTCTGTTAATGTCTCCACTATATGGGCGGACTCCACAGTGCACCCATTGGTGCTCTTCGCCAAAGTGGATAATGCAATGGTGCCCCTCTCCAGTACTCTGTTTTCTTTCGATCAAAAGCCCGGGCAGATTTTAGTCTATGAAGACCCTCCTACCACGCCCACCAAGTTCGCTTTTAGAGAAAATAAAGTGTTCGCCGAAGAGGCCAGCTCCGCGGGGTTTTTGGGGATTGAAACAAACTTTTTGGCCTTTGCTCCTTTCATCGAACCAACCAACTGGGACGTGGATGTGGAGGGCCGGGTTTTGAATGACAATTTTTATGTTTGTAACCTTTTCAACGATAACAAGCGGTACATCAAGAGTGGAGACACAAGCTGGTCCTCCAAAAACTGCGGCCGTGTGGGACTTTACCTCTTGCAGCCAGACGGCACGCCCCCTAAGAATGTAAAAGTGACGGGGAAGAAGGGAACGGGAAGGGGGGAAAGTGGAAATCGAGAGGGTGAAGAATACGAATCAAACCCAGCGCCCGAAGAAGGAGAGACATTCATATCTCGCACTTTCACCACTCCACACGTCTTTGTTGTCGAAGATTTTTCCA
>NLAL01000258.1:0-22803 GCA_002374735.1 Metschnikowia sp. 13-106.1
ACACCCTCACAAGTTCTTTGAACTGCATGATGTTCAGGTGAATCAGTCTACCAGGAATGAACCCAGTTTGGTAGTCGCCAATCAAAGTATCTGCAACTTTGAGCAACCGGTCGTTGATTGCTCTGCAGATAATCCTGAGGCTTGTATTAGTCAATGAAATGGGCCGAAAGTCTTTGATGTTGGTTGCTCCCGGCTTCTTTGGAAGTAAAGTGATAAGGACTTCCCGCATGTGGTCGGGGATGAATCCTTCTTTGAATTTAGTTGCAACATCCACCAATAAAGGTCCATGGCAACTCCAAGTGGTCCCCCAAAAAGAGTATGGAAGTCCATCTTCGCCAGGCGACCCATCTTTGGTTCTGTCAAACGCATAAAATAACTCATCATCAGTAAAGTCCCGGTCTAGCTTCGTCCATGATTGATGATTTTTTTTTGTATGTTTCCCATTAAATATCGACATTCAGAATCCATCGCCTCACTGAAGAGACCCGTCGGATAATAAACTTCCTATTGGGAATTGGTTACTCTGGGGAGTGCAATATATAGATATATATGGCAACGGTGATAACTTGACAATGTGCATCATCCCGTCGTGGCAAATACTCCCGGATACTTTTTGATTATTAGGGGTGTACGGGTTTGGACTTTATAATTCTGGAAAATTGTTACGTGAAAATGTGGGATCCTTTAATGGTTCGCAGTCGCACTTGTTGTTCTTAGTATTCTCTTTTGCGGCTGGCTCTGTTCTCAAGTATATTGCAGTTCGCGGATTTTCTCTGTTCTCACAAATCACTTGAAAATGAACATAAAATAGTAAAACATAAAAATAGCAAAATAGTGAAATAGTGAAATAGTGAAATATCAAAATATCAAAATATCAAAATATCAAAATATCAAAATATCAAAATATCAAAATATCAAAATATCAAAATATCAAAATATCAAAAGATCAAAATATCAAAATATCAAAATATCAAAAGATCAAAATATCAAAATATCAAAATATCAAAAGATCAAAATATCAAAATATCAAAATATCAAAATATCAAAATATCAAAATATCAAAATATCAAAATATCAAAATATCAAAATAGTGAAATAGTGAAATACCAAAATACCAAAATACCAAAATTGTTAGATCCACCAGGTAGTATCCTACCTATGGAGGTATTTTAAGCCCTCGCTGTCTAATCCTAACAATGGCCATGCCAAGATGCTAAGACCCAACATCGCACGATGTTGGGACGGCGTTCAGTGCGATTGTTCCCGTGCTAAGTCGCACGCCCTTTTTCTGTAAAAGTATTTAAGTACCTCAGATTCCTCCCTAGGAGGAATCATCGGCGAATGAACATAGTAAACAGAGTACCTGACGAAACCGGAATCTAACAAAAATACCAAAATACCAAAATACCAAAATACCAAAACTAATTTATAGAAACAATTGATGTTAGATTCTGGTTACGTCCAGTACTCAGTTTTGTATGTTTATTCGCCGAAGGATCCCCAATAGGTGGGAATCCGAGTACTTATATAGTTAGCCTGTGAGTACCAGAGAAGTGGAGCATGGTGGTTAAAGGCCAAGTCACGGGGTAAGGTGAATGGATGGATCCAAGTCACGGGGTATGACGCATTGGACAAGTCATTGGCATTCGTAGGTTCTAAAAATACCTCTATGTAGTGTGTATACCCATGGTGGGTCTAACACTCGACTACATAATCTACTCTATACTTCCTACTCTATACTACTCTATACTACTCTGTACTACTTTACTGCAATACTCTACTCTACTACTACACTACATAATTTACTCTACTACTCTATACTTTCTACTACTATACTAGTGTAATTTATACTACTATACTAGTATAATCTACTCTATACTCTATACTAGTATAATCTACTCTATACTCTATACTTTATACTACTGTACTACTTTACTAGTATGATCTATACTTTATACTACTGTACTACTTTACTAGTATAATCTATACTGTATACTACTGTACTACTTTACTAGTATAATCTATACTCTATACTACATAATATACTCTATACTACTCTACTCTATACTACTCTACTCTATACTAATCTACTCTATACTACTCTACTCTATACAACTCTACTCTCTACTACTCTATTCTATACGACTCTACTCTACTCTGCACCTATGCCTAATTTGGTCTGTATATTGGTACATGTACATTGTTCGTTGGTATCTGTAGAAGACGGAGCTGCTTATGACTTTGGGAGTGGAAGCTTAATGGACAGAGCCCTGTCAAGAATGGATCTAATAGTCTACACTACTATAAGCTTTGTACTGCTATAAAATCACTACTGAATATTCACACTTCTCAGTCTACTCGATAGTCTATAGTCTATATTCTATATTGTATTCTAGGCTATAGTCTATAGTCTATATTCCACATTGTATCCTAGGCTATAGTGTTCTAGTCTATAGTCTATATGCTTTATTGTATTCTAGGCTATATTTACTCATACTGTATTCTAGTCGATAGTCTAGTCTATAGTTTATTCTAGTCTATAGTTTAGTACTGGGGTTATGTTCATTGGTGGACTTCCAAGAAGTGAGAATCAGTACTTATATAGTTAACCTGTGGGCACCAGAGAAGTGGAGCATTGCGGTTAAACCATGTCACGAGGTAAGGTGAAAGTATGGATCCAAGTCACGGGGTATGACGCATTGGACAAGTCATTGGCATTCGTAGGCTCTAAAAATACCTCTATGGGTAGTGTGTTTACGCATGGTGGGTCTAACAATTGAGATTATATTAGTTAAGGTGATTTGGTGTGCTTCTTTTTTCCTTTTAGTAGGTTAGTTCAAGTGAAATGGATGTGGATCTATAAGTACAATATCCCGAAATATATACATGTTACATCCACCATAGGCGTGTTGAAAGTGAGCCATGACTGATCATTTCAGAAAAGAAAAACGCACACTCATGAAAATTCTAGTGTATACTATACTCACTTCTTGATACTATACTCACTTCTTGATACTATACTCACTTCTTGATACTATACTCACTTCTTGATACTATACTCACTTCTTGATACTATACTTACCACTTAACCAAACCAATAATTCAAAAAGTTACTGTTTTTATTCTTTAATAGAGACTTCACATAAAGCGTTTTTTTTTTTTAGAATCTTTGAATCTTAGCAATCTTTCAGTCATAAGTACGAAACTTTTTGAATTACTGGTTGTTTAATTTTGCAAGTGTAGTTTGAAACATTTTGGCGCGCTGGTTTGAATAGTTTTGAAAAACACTGTATCTAAGGAAATCAGAATATGCTCAAGTTTATGCAAAGTTCACATTAACAGTCACAGCTTACTATCATATCATACTGTAGCTAGAATACATTCTACAGCAGATTCCATGTGTTACCATAGTAGAGTCGTATACGTCGTAATGTGGTATTATATGAAGAGATGAGTTTCATGAGGCTCGCCGAGACCGGTAAAAAAAAAACCCACGCATGCTGGGTTTGAGAGCTACACACGGTGTGTCCGTTTCCCATAGATCTGCTGGTTCTATGGGTGCTACGCAAGATCCCGGAAGAGTGCTGCCAGGTAAGAAGATGGCAGGTCGTATGGGTGGCAGAAACTGCACTGGTGTCAACATCGAGGTTCTCCACACTGATGCCGAGGCTGGTATTTTGGTGTTGAAGGGCCAGATTCCCCGTCCAAAGGGCAGCTATGTGAAGGTGACGGACGCCAAGAAGATATACGGCAAATCGTTGCTTTCAACGAAGCACAACTGAGGACATTTGTACATAGAAATCGTTCCATGACGTGAGCACATATCTACACTATTAAAGGAGACATATACATCATACATATCAGACAGATTCAGACATATCCACCTACATGTATCTATGATGTTAGATATAATGGAAAATTTGAGGTTTCCATATAGTCTAGCTGGCTGATTAGCCTTTTAGTTCAATTTCCAGCCTGCTTAGCTTGAAACTGAATACACATTCGGGGATATCTTTCTCATTCGTGGTGTGGCCTCAGCCCAGGAACTAGAAACATGAGCTAATCATAAACGATATAGCAGCATAAATAAGCCCAAAAATTCGAAGATACACCATTGACAAAGACAATCCCTTACACACTTTTAACATTCACTCAGCTTTATCGGCTGAAATTCTACTCTACATGAAACGAGCCAGATTATAAGTACACAACTATACATTAAATTATAAAAAGAAGTCGATAAAGCAAATATCGTTTTAGACTTTTCTATATATTATGAAGGTCCAACTCTCACATCATTCTTGTTGAGAAGATTTAGTAAAGCCAGAGAAGTCCATAAAAGATGGAACTCTAGTCCATATCCGAGTGTTGGTTAATCAATCAGAAAATTGTTTGTGAGGAACATATCAAGATCTATTCCCAGACCAGAAACAGCCAGACTAGAAACAGCCAGACCAGAAACAGCCAGACCAGAAACAGCCAGACCAGAAACAGCCAGACCAGAAACAGCCAGACCAGAAACAGCCAGACCAGAAACAGCCAGACCAGAAACAGCCAGACCAGAAACAGCCAGACCAGAAACAGCCAGACCAGAAACAGCCAGACCAGAAACAGCCAGACCAGAAACAGCCAGACCAGAAACAGCCAGACCAGAAACAGCCAGACCAGAAACAGCCAGACCAGAAACAGCCAGACCAGAAACAGCCAGACCAGAAACAGCCAGACCAGAAACAGCCAGACCAGAAACAGCCAGACCAGAAACAGCCAGACCAGAAACAGCCAGACCAGAAACAGCCAGACCAGAAACAGCCAGACCAGAAACAGCCAGACCAGAAACAGCCAGACCAGAAACAGCCAGACCAGAAACAGCCAGACCAGAAACAGCCAGACCAGAAACAGCCAGACCAGAAACAGCCAGACCAGAAACAGCCAGACCAGAAACAGCCAGACCAGAAACAGCCAGACCAGAAACAGCCAGACCAGAAACAGCCAGACCAGAAACAGCCAGACCAGAAACAGCCAGACCAGAAACAGCCAGACCAGAAACAGCCAGACCAGAAACAGCCAGACCAGAAACAGCCAGACCAGAAACAGCCAGACCAGAAACAGCCAGACCAGAAACAGCCAGACCAGAAACAGCCAGACCAGAAACAGCCAGACCAGAAACAGCCAGACCAGAAACAGCCAGACCAGAAACAGCCAGACCACCAAAAAAAGCTCACCTGTAACTCCTAAAGCATTCAAATACCTTGAAGAGACTATGAACTTTGTGCATACTGAACAATAGTATATTACACTGAATTATACTCCATGGTTTATGAAAGGACCTTCTGATGGACCTACTATAAAGGTACAAAAGGTGTTAAGTTCTCTACAAGGCTGGATCCTGCCTATAAAAATATTCTGAACCCTACTCTGTCAGATGCTAATAATGGCCAGGCCAAAATTGTATAAAGTACGATGATGGTCATGATACCGAGTTTGCATTGGCCACCATAGTAGTTCCAAGTAATTCGTACTATGATGAAGATCCTTACTATTCTACAAGAGTTTTCCAAAGCCATATGTACTCTTAAACTGTACAAGCCGATCGGTTCTTCTCTTTGAGAACCATCAATGATCAAAGTATCATTTAGGCATAGTACCAAAGAACAAAATAAGAACTGTATAGTTTGGTGAAGTATAGTTTGGTGAAGTATAGTCTTGGTGACAAAGTAGTGACCTGATTAGAAGGCAGAATAGTATACTTCAGAACATCTGGTTTGGAAGAGTGTATATGTTTTATCCTTGTCTCAGCCTTTTCTTAGCCTTGTCTCAGCCTTGTCTCAGCCTTGTCTCAGCCTTTTCTTAGCCTTGTCTCAGCTTTGTCTTGCCTTGTCTCAGCCTTGTCTCAGCTTTGTCTCAGCCTTGTCTCAGCCTTACTTGTGCCCGTATTTCCAGGCCATTAGAAGTTGTGCATGTGGAGAAGCTGTAGCACTGTAGTAAACCGTAGTACACTAGAATAAAGCGAATTAAAATCTAGCACAATCTAGCACTCTAATAAACCTTGTTTAACCAGTTATTGTGTAGTCTGGTACATCCCACTGCACTAGACCACTATGGTATTTTCAACTTTTGTTTTAGTATATATTAATATACAGGGTTATGTCAGCTGTACCTTACAAAACCAAAGTCTTATATGACGGAGTCTTATATGACGGAGTCTTATATGACGGGGACACATCACCTCTTCTACTTTTGGTTCGTCTCTACACAGCCCGATTGTCTTTCATTGGCCTGTATACAACATATCCACGAAGTACCTTTCCTCCGTACATGCTAGGTACTCGTTGACACATTCTCATGTGTGGATGTATACTAATATGGACTTGGGCCAATTGGGGCATACAGCTGATCATGGAGCACAGAAAGTGAATGAAGTGAATGAAGTGAATGAAGTGAATGAAGTGAATGAAGTGAATGAAGTGAATGAAGTGAATGAAGTGAATGAAGTAAAACTAATCAGTAGGTCTCCATTATTACTGAATCTATTTCAAACAAACACTTGTATCCTGGAGCTTGTTCAATCTTCTATCAAGTATCCAAGTATCAGTACCAGTCTTTTTATTAGTAGCTCATAGTCAGAAAGAATGGGTAATAGCAGGATCAACAGGTGGTGTCGACCACTAGGAGACCACCAATCGCTCAAGTGTCAGGAGCTCATGCACTAGAATTGCTATAGTCTTCAGCATCAACAAGAAACATTTGACCATTAGTCACTGCCTCAGCTTGAGATAATTAAGCTACCAACGTGGTAGTAGTAGTATAGAGTAGTAGTAGTATAGAGTAGTAGTAGTATAGAGTAGTAGTAGTATAGAGTAGTAGTAGTATAGAGTAGTAGTAGTATAGAGTAGTAGTAGTACTAGTGGTAGTATGTTAGACATGGAATTGACTCGTATGAGTACAGGACAGTGCACAGCACGTGCGCCTCGAGATGAACATTCCCCACTTAAGAGTGTCTACTTATGGCCCCACTTTTCATCACATATCAACTACCTGAGGTACACCATAATGCCTCAAGAACCAGACCCACCAAAAGATCTCGTACTGACAATACTATGGATACGGACAACTCTTCACCCGAGGTAATGTCAACCAGTACTTAGCATGTACGGAGTCCATGTACTTGGTAGAGGCGTTGGATGTGGTTGAGTGATGCACTTTGTGCAAGCTCGCACCTCGTTTAAGACTTTGGTCTTGTAAGGTACAACTTACAAATCTCAGTATGTCAATAAAAATTCACTGGAGGAAATTCACTGGAGGCAAATTCACTGAAGAAAAATTCACCTCAAGAAAAATTCACTGGAGGAAAATTCACCTGAAGAAAAATTCATCTGAAGAAAATTCACTGAAGAAAAATTCACTGAAGAAAATTCACTGGAGAAAATTCACCTGAAGAAAATTCACTGGAGGAAAATTCACCTGAAGAAAAATTCACCTGAAGAAAAATTCACTGGAGGAAAATTCACTGGAGGAAAATTCACCTGAAGAAAATTCATCTGAAGAAAATTCACCTGAAGAATTGTTGAGATTTTCCATAAAGTTTTGCATACACTGGAATGCTTATCTTGTTTCTCCTTAGGAGTATCAACAATACTGGTACACTGGCGCTCATAGTATCTCTGATTTCTTTGCTTGGGCAACGTATATTCACTAGAATGTCTGTCTTACGATCTGGATACTCTAGAGATGAGCCAGTTCCCCTCTTTATATACCACGTGACCATCAATTCCGTTCTCGTGTACCGGACTTATTAATCCCTTGTCAGAAGTCAAACCCTATGACTCCTTACACCAAGGCACGCTTTGCATTATCTGTCTGCTTATATACAATCCTCGGAACCTTATGAGACTTGTGCCTCTTGAACTTGAGGAATCAGTACACGCAGATGTACTGCATGTTCAGCTGACTTATACAGATGAAACAATAAAGAGTATTGTTGAAGAGAGGGGAAACCTCTCTGAGTGCTCTTCTAAGCTCTCGTCCAGCTCTCGTCTAATGTCTAGGCATTGTCTCGGAGAAGCCAATGTCAGTAAGAGACTGAAGAGGGAGAAAAGCTGGAGCCTATTAGAATGGACGAGAATATTCGTATAAGAGATTATCGAAACAACCGTGTTAAGATACAAGGATCTCCTAGTATGATATTATGTACAGATAGGAATATAAGGATCTCCTAGTATAATATTATATACAGATAGGAATATAAGGATCTCCTAGTATAATATTATATACAGATACGAATATAAGGATCTCCTAGTATAATATTATATACAGATACGAATATAAGGATCTCCTAGTAGAATATTATATACAGATACGAATATAAGTGGTTTAGGATAATAACTGGAGTCCCACACTTACGTGACTTATTGAAAGTAACGTGATAAGTGTTCCAGATTACGGGAGTGTGTATTACGACTCTCAACAGTGCCTTCTGTTGAGCGTTCGCACACTCCTTCGCATAGTTTGGAATTGCTATGACGTTGGCCTCCACTAATTCTCTCAAGTATGGTGCATCAGGATTCATCTTAGTCACTTATATTCTTTCCTAAACTAGACATTAGTGATCTTCTTCTCACAATCGATGCCGCTCAACGTCGAGCGGGATCCTCTCTATATATAGTCAAACGTCAGGACTTACACACCCGAAACCCGGTGTTTCGTCACTGAATGTGCATGAGGAATATGCGTCTTCATCATGCACATATCCCAGTTTCATCTGCATCCTGCCTTATTGGGACTTGTGGAACGTCTCCATTTCATCTCATACCTGTGTGTTGTCGTTGACCTGCAGACAACCAATTTCACCAACATTCGCATTCACAGGTTTACCCACGACGCATGTCCCACAAGTTCAACACCTTCATCCAATTTCGCTGTACTGTAGATAATGCGTCATCTCACGTGTTCAACAAGAGTCATTCACTTTAGGGAAATTCACTGAAGTAAAAATTCACCTGAAAAAAACACCTGAAGTGTTATATATCTTGGTTAATCCACTGGAAATTACACATTGGCTCACCACAGGCTCTCCTACGGTTGGTGGGATGAGGAATTAACAAATCTACAAGTTATGAGTCCTGGCGGCCGACTAAAATGACCCCATTCACACCTTCGATACTCTCCAAACGCAGTCCGAAACCCCTTTTCACAGGCATATCCAAAGAACTAAGCCTAGAAGCGACTGTAGACCCCGGAGTTTGGAAAGATTCGGAGGTCGCATGACCTTAGGTTTTTTTCCCTGAACGTCCAGGGGTAGGAACCTCCAGTGCAGATGCATTTATTGTCTTTTGCGACGTTTGGTCATCCAAGCCAGAAGTTCAAATAACCACAAAACAACCATGCAGAGTGGAATTGGACAATGGTCACAACAGCAGAAATTAGGTCAGCTATAGATGAGACATGCAGTCTGTAAGTAGGAGAATTAAGACGTGTATTTCCAACGGTTTCATCAATACGCATAGAATCAAAAAAAAAAAAAAAAAAAAAACAAAACCAAAGATCTGGTGACTTTTCTCCAATAAGATCATTGCAAAGGTCACCCAAAAGCCACCAGAACTTTATCAGAAATTCATTTCACTGGAAAAAAATAAGCCTACATTTAGATCGGTACAGACGACAAGATCTCTCAATATGCACACGCAAAAGTTGATAAACCTTTAAGGAAAAGATTGGTTTCGCAAAATACAACGTTCCAAAAATTACGTCCCTTGTTCATGGCAATCTAAAAATACTTTCACACATATTTGCATTGTTGAAAGTGTGTTTGGTGTTGAGAGTTGTACTATACACTCCCGTAATCTGGAACACTTATCACGTTACTTTCAATAAGTCACGTAAGTGTGGGACTCCAGTCATTATCCTAAACCACTTATATTCGTATCTGTATATAATATTCTACTAGGAGATCCTTATATTCGTATCTGCATATAATATCATACTAGGAGATCCTCGTATCTTAGCACCGTTGTTTCGATAATCTCTTATAAGGATATTCTCGGCCATTCTTATACGCTCCAGGTTTCTCCCTCTTCAGTACCTTACCAACATTGTCTTCTCCAAGGCATGCCCAAAGATTAGACGAGAGCTGGACGAGAGCTGGACGAGAGCTTAGAAGAGCACTCAGAGAGGTTTCCCCTCTCTTCAACAATACTCTTTATTGTTTTATCTGTATACAGTCACATGAACATGAAGTACATCTGCGTGTACTGATGCCTCAAGTTCAACATTTGGCTGTGCAGCATGGCCGCGAATAACCAGTGTGTGCAGGCAAGTTCGTCAAGGAAGGTGACAAGTCATGGGCGGAGAAATAGTGAGTCTTAAATATTAGATTGAGAAAATATCGTACAATAATAGAGGGCTTGAAATATCATGGTTGGGCTGAAAAAAAAAAAAAAAAAAATTGCAAAGATGTACAGAGAGTAAGCTGGTTCCAGTTAATATGGTGGTCAGGTATATAGGTGCCTTGGTAGGTACGTCTTAATACTTGTCATGAGCCTTTCTTAGTTTATAGTTTAAATTAGACGGGAATTTCATGAACCGTGACCAGGTGATCGCCTCGCTAAAACATTCTGAAATTCCAATCTTTTCGGGCATCTGAAATTGTTACTTTTGCACTGATTTATGGCTACTTAAGAACCAGTCAAAATCCCACATCCAACTAAGTCTTAACAACCTCATAACTCTTTCATTACTCAGTCATACTTACTTCTAAGTTACTCAAAAAAAATTCAAACCTCTTTCTTCAAAAAAGCTCTCAAAAAATATGAAATTATCCTGGATCCTGGCCCTTCTCTTCGCTGTGACTGTATATGCTCATCAGTACGCCTTATACGCCAAAGTTGGTAATAAGTTCCATAGGCTCCGCAGAATCAAAGACAACGACAACGATTTGGTTGGTATAGGCACTAGCGCTTTCAAGGATGTTCCCTTGCTTAACTTAGATAATGACGAGCTTAGCTATATACATGGCCACATTCGCTACTACTTTGGCAGAGTCGGCGACAATTTTCTGTTTGCACCCAGGTCAAGAGTGACTCCTTTCAAATTGAGGTTGGGTTATAATTACAAGGTTTTGAATCTTCATGTGCTAAACTGTGGATGCCCCTGGCGCAGTATCGAAGAGGCTGGACATTCGCCTTGGTTAGTGGGGAGATGTAAACCCAGTGACGTGTATCTCAGGGAAGAAGGAACAACGGATTGGAGTGAGCCCTTACCTGAGAAACGGGAACTCCCGGACCTGAATGTTGAAGATGAAGAATCAGTACATGTCTGAGGTACTCGTCTCAAAAGTCACTGCAAAAAAAAAAAAAAAAAAAAAAACTCAAAGCTCACTGCGTAATCTTTCATTTCTCTGAACACCTCGGTGTTCTCTCTCGGAGTTTTTTCACTTCATTAAGAAGTTTTCTCCGAAACAAATTTATAGACTTATAGCCAATGAATAAGGATATATATATATATATATGCACGTTCCATGGGACGGCTTGTAAGCAGGACACATGAATCAATGGTATGCAGGAATAAGCGATGAGTGTACGACGTGTCGCGAAAAAGCGAGCGGGCGGTGATACGGAATACGAAAACGACGCTGTATTTGTCAACGAGTATTTAGCATGTACGGAGTCGATGTACTTCATAGAGGCGTTGGATGCGTTTAAGTGATGGACTATGTGCAGGTCTCTAGTGGGTGAAAAGCTTTTACCCACCTCGCACCTCGTCTAAGCCTTTGGTTTTGTAAGGTACAACTTACACATCTCTTCATATCAATACACACCAAGACATAAGTTGAAACCTCCACCTCCTTTCTAGAAGAACTCACTTCTCCTGGAGCATTTACATATCGTGGTGAGACTATGACGACAGTTTCTTTCGGTCCCTGTCCACTGGACATTAGACCGTTGCTAATCTATGGTCCACCTGGTGCCGCTACCTTGAATGCGGAACATGTATTGTCTACTCTATGTAGACTAATGCGTGGTTACTGCTAATCCGCTTATACTATACTGAGTTACACTAGGCTACAGGTGTCATGAATGAGATTCACAGACGGGCTGACAACAGCCCATGGCGCAACTTGCAGGAGCTCAGACATCCGGACATAGCTGCAGACCGACCCAAGACTACTTACACAGCGACGACTCGCCCATAAATACGAAAATGGCCCGGGGCATTTGAGACGAGTCTTTTTACCTAGTTTAGTTTAAAGCCAAGTTCCAGGTTGACTCCAGAAGCAGGCTGCAAACCCGACCCCCTTTAAGCGAACTGAACCCCCAAACAATCCCTACCAACAGAGACATACACAGAGCTATAGAGCTATAGAGCTATATAGTTTAGCTTACTCCTGGCTGGGTTGCACTAGCTATACTTTGTTATACTTTGTTATACTTTGTTATACTTTGTTATACTTTGTTATACTTTGTTATACTTTGTTATACTTTGTTATACTGGGTTATGCAGACTTATGCAGAGCTATACTTGGTTCTACTTGGTTCTACTTGGCTATGATTGGTTATTTTCAACTTTTGTTTCAGTATATATTGATATACAGGGATATGCAAGTTGTACCTTACAAGACCAAAGTCGTATATGACGGGACTACAGCTCTCTTATACTCTTTGTTCGTCTCTGTACAGACCGATTGTCTTTCATTGGCCTGTATACAACATATCCACGAACTACCTTTCCTCCGTACATGAGTACATGAGAGTATAACTGTCAAGTACTTTCATGTACTTTCATGTACTTTCATGTACTGTGTTACACTCTGTTACACTGTGTTACACTGTGTTACACTCTGTTACACTCTGTTACACTCTGTTACACTCTGTTACACTCTGTTACACTCTGTTACACTCTGTTACACTCTGTTATACTGTGTTATACTTTGTGCTCTATGGTGAGTGGATGTGGATATACTGTTCTTGCTTTTTCTCTATCAATAGATTCCATTCATAGTATTTATTGGGCACAGTCTTACAGTAACTTAAATATAAACAACACCCTCTTTTCATGCATATACCCTTTTAAACAGCATAATTTTTCAATGTTGTTAGATATAAAATTTCGTAAAACCATACCGATTATAGTGTAAAGTAGTCCCAGTTATAGTGTAAAGTAGTCCCAATTATAGTGTAAAGTAGTCCCAATTTTAGTGTAAAGTAGTCCCCAAAATAAATCTTTAATTTGTCTTACAGCAGACTCTTGAAACCGAACAAAGGGTCCAACCATCTGAGAAAGATTTATAGCTTAGAGTAGTTTAATTCCTCACACCGTCTTCTGCTGCCCTGTGTAGGTTGAAAGACTTGAATCAGTAGTTAAATGCTTTTGGTTTAGACCCTTTACCAGCCTGAGATCTGGACGAATAGAAGTCATCAATTATATACCTATTCTTTAAAGATGCATTTTTTTTAGTATCATCAAACCCCAATACATGTATACAGAAAATATGATTTTAACTATACATCTGGTTTACCAGCAGTTTGCTTAATTGTCTCAAAGCTATACTCATTTATTTTATGTAGGTCTATGAACCTAATTTATTTTATGTAGGTCTATGAACCTCATTTACTTTATCTATATCTGACCTCATTTATTTCATCTATATCTATAAACCTGTTCTCTCATTTGATGTATACATTTTGTAGAAGCACGTATCTATTATTTGAGATTTAAATACCTTTTTATTAAACTTTTAAATGGCATACCAAACCATTGGGCAATTTCAATTTTGATGACTTTTAACTTGTTCTACAAAATTATCTAAACTATCATATACTTTTTTACACCAAGTAATGAGCTTAAATCATAAACATTATACGATAATTAAGTATTCTTTTTTATACTTCGTTCTACTTTGTGAAATTAGATTATCCCCAAATAACGAGTTACACCGTGCTAAGACTTATTCTGCAGTGACAGATTATACAGAGCTCTACTGACCCCAACTAGCACTTGTTTATACTCGATTCCTAGGCTAAACTAGACTAATATGAATTATGACAGTGTTTCTTAGAAGCCATATTGCAGAGAAGTCCTCAAGCTTTAAAGCCAAAGTATAGTCTTATAGTACTGGTACTACGTCATAGTTGAGCCATACACTATAGTAGTTTAGAACACACCACATATTTTTGGCTACTCCTTAGTTTGACCCCTTCCTTAAATTGGCCTGAAAAAGTCCTGTACTCATGGTAGTTATCTAAGGAGAAACATGGGCTAAATAGGATACTACTTTATTTAGGTTAGCCAGGAACTGAGTGTGTCAACGAATACCTAGCATGTACGGAGGAAAGGTACTTCGTGGATATGTTGTACGCAGGCCCTTGAAAGGACAATCGGGCTGTACAGAGACCAACAAAAAGTATAAGAAGTGTTGTGGACCCTTCACATAGGACGGTGGTCTTGTAAGGTAATTACATATTCCTGTATATTAATCTATACGAAAATAAAAGTTGGAAGAGTGAGTACTGGTATTGGTCACAGCTTACTGGTTATAATAATACACCAGGAGACGAAGACCAAAGTTACCAATTTCTTAATTTACTAGTCTACTGGGAGATCTAGTAATGTACAGAAGTGCTGGAAAATACTACTGGTACATTCTTATTCCGGCACTACACAGGAGACGTGATGGAGGGGGTCATGTTTATCTCTACTTCTGTCCATGTCACGCACACCGCCCCACAGCTAAAAATATCCTCCAAAACGGCATTCTCTTCGCTTTATACGTATCCAAAACGACATTCTCTTTGCTTTATACGTATCCAAAACGACATTCTCTTCACATTATAAATATCCAAAACGACATTCTGTTCACCTTATAAATATCCGAAACGGCATTCTGTTCACCTTATAAATATCCAAAACGACATTCTGTTCACCTTATAAATATCCGAAACGGCATTCTGTTCACCTTATAAGTATCCAAAACAACATTCTCTTCACATTATAAATATCCAAAACGACATTCTGTTCACCTTATAAATATCCAAAACGACATTCTCTTCAGCTAGAAATATAGGTCTCCCACTATATAGCTTTATTGTCCATACTGGCTATACAAACCACTACACCATGAGGTATTTCTGGATATTGGCCCTTTTTTCCGGTCTCGTTGGCGCCGATAATGACCATATCTTCTTCATCAAGATCAATGGCAAGTTCGAGGTGCTCAGAGGCCGGGAGCTTGGTGACAAAATCCTCCTTACCCTCAGCAGAAATCCCATAAATACCGTTCCCGTTTTCACGTTGAAAGATGGAATAGCATTCACGGGCCAAGCGGACGATACCAAGTATTTTGCAGTGCAGGACGGGTTTATGGTGCTTGGAAAAAATGACACGGTGACTCCGTTCAAAATCACGTTGGACACCAATTTCCGCCTCGTCAATGTTTATCCCACGTTTTGTTCGTATAGCGGGGAAAACGTCCAGGTCAACTTGCACAACAGCACCACCAACCTCACGGCCATAACGTGTAAGCCTTCAGATGTATACTTGATGACTCCTATTGAAGCCATGATGCACGAGCCCACTTCCGATATCTGGTACTAGCAAGACGACGACTTGGGGCTAGAAATGGGTCAAACTTGGTGGGTTTTGAATAGTGAAATGGACGATCCAATAAAAGAAATTTATGAATTGATATTGAAAGCAAACAATAACATGGATGTTGATGTCATTAGGGAACAAGACTTTTAAGGGGAAGTTGAAATGTTCACTAACTATTTGTATTCAGCGCCCTGGCCTGCCTTTGGCCACACTGTATATGCACATTACATTCAGTGGATTGCACTTTAAGGCGCTGGTGCATTGTGAATAATATTATCTTTTGAATTTGAGTTGGTGTTGAAAAGAATTAGTTTCTTCAATATACTCATCACCTATAATTAAACCCTTCCCTGACACTATATTACTCCCTACACATCCATACTTAGTCTCTATTAATATAAACACTTTTTGTTTTCTTCAATTCGAGGAACCACCAATCAGATGGATTATCTCCTTGGACTTTAGACACTCGGAGACACAAATCCTTAATCTTATACAGCCACTTGTTGGACATCGAGAGAAAAGTGGAGTACTGTTCGGTCCAGAATTGGAGGTTCAGGCCTTATAAAACAATATCAAGTCCATGATTTTGGAGCTGGATGCTCTCAATATCACAAAATCGGGTTGCGGAAATTACCCACGGAACTTGTGACAAGAAGGACTCAAGTGTCTTCGAAATTTCAGTCCACAGCTATATCATCAAATGGAGTCGAACGAAAAGTACGAAAATATTCTACCCCACATGGCAACAAGGCTTAACGAAATCCATTCTAACGAAATCCATTTGGACTTAACTTGCAAGACCCAACCAATTTGTAGAATTGAGACCACACTGGATACAACTTCACGAGATTTGTGCAGCAGGAATGACAACTTTAATCGGGTGAATAGGGCGCTAGATTCCAAAACTTTCAAAGATACCGTTCATATAAGGTTTTGAATTTGGAACACAAACTTGTTGAGTGGAATTTTTTTTTTATCGAATTGAGCTGACCGTAGTGTTGGAATCATGGAATAGTGGGATTGACTAAAGATTTGGGTGGTATGAATTCCAGCCAAAAAGTGCTTGCATTGGAGGAGAAAACGCCCCATTTATATAGTGCTCGAACAGCAATGTTTCAGATCTAAAACTCACGCACTTCATGCATCAATCAGCACATCCTTTTGGTTTGTAAACTTCTTTTTGTGTCAGTAATGTGTACTATATAATGTTTGCCGTATCTGTACTCCATGTGTACTTTTTATATTTTTCTATACTCACTGCATGCTCATTTATACTTTTGACCTTAGTCTATAAATCTTATTTGGTCTATATTACTATCCATTCATTTATACAAACTCTTTACTTCTTTATACACACTCTCTACTTCTTTATACACACTCTCTATTCACTATAACCATTTGTACTTTCTCTATATTACTCTACACTCTGTCCACTGTCTGTGGTACTGCCACTGCATGCAGTCGCGTTACGTGAGCAGTCTCCACAAGGATGGCGCTTTTTCAACCTGGATCAGGCAGGGATAAGCCTTCACTGTGGTCGCTGACACAATCTATACCAAGCCGCGTATAGTTGAAAATCTACGCTTTCTTGTCCGAAATCCTGCACATAGCCAACACCTATGCTTCCATATGGTCAGTGTTAGTATTACCAGTCAACACCAGAGCTTTCCTATTCCACTAGAATAGTTACACATCCTGTACCACTGAGGAATTTTTGCCGACTATTAGAAACAGGAAAACCTTCATAATATCCACAGCCTGCATATAACACCAGCCCACCACCAAACAAATTCTAATCACTATCACCTCGTTTAGCCTCCAAAAACCTCTGCTCATCCTTTTGCTGATACTCCTCCGGAGCATCTTTGGCATAGTGCCCCAAGGTCTTTTTCAAGGACTCTGGAATATCCTCAAACGCCAAATCATCGGGAGTAGTGGCCACGGACTCGCCCTGCAACTTCAAAAGCTGTTCCAAATTCACCTTGTCGTCGCGGAAAATCTTCAAGTTGTCCGCAATCAAATGCCGGTTCTTGCACCCCGGACACTGGATCAATACGCTTCCCTTGGTGTATGCTTGCTTGGAGAAAGTGTGGGACGACCTTGTGTCACATTTTTTGCACGTGAAAGCAATCATGAGCTGCGGGGTATCGACTTTAAGGGAAGCCGTGGAAGAAGGGTTGGAATCCGTGGGTTTGGCTGAATCTGGGCCGGATTGAGTGCTCTGAAAGCGGAGTGCTGCATATAAGGCCGTGGAATGTTGATTGGCGGGGGCTATAGCCGTTTTCCAGAGAGGGATATGAGCTTTCCAAATTGGGGATTTTATTTGGGCCCGAACAGAGCCATATTGCCGGATTGGGACGCCTGGTCTCGCTTGTCTGACTTGTGTAAGGAATCTCAACATGTGGAGTTGGTGTAGAGAATGCGATGGAACGTGAGCACCGATAAGCCGGAGCAGACCCGTACACCACGATGGAATTAAATTTTATGGCACTAATCAACACACATTGGAAACAAGAAGAAAAAACATGCATGTGCTGGAGCTCAGTGCCAGAAGAAGGACGGATTCAAATCACGCAAACACCATAAACCAAAAGCACAAGTTGAAAATTGAAAGAGAAGTGAGTGGGGGTCACGTGAGTAGGATGACGATATATGCAGAACACGTGAGACAAAAACCCAATCACCACGAGTAAGCGTCACATGACCAAAGTCAACTACAACGCATCACGCGTCTCTCGGTGTGTAACCCCTCCATGTTGGACGAGACAAAGGCGTTCCACCACGCCGTATACAGTGCCGTGTGCCAAGTCCCCAGCGGCAGTGTCACCAGCTACGGGCACATCGCGTATCTCATTGGGCGGCCACAAAATGCCCGGCAGGTCGGGGCGTCACTCAAAAACAGTGCTGTAATTCTAAAGATGTTTGAGGCCGAAGGCGTCTTGTTGGCGGAGGTTCCGTGGTGGAGAGTGGTTTCCAGTGGAGGGCAAATTGCGAAACGCGACGTGGGCGAAGTGGAGCAGAAACACCGCTTGCTTGCGGAGAATGTACAGGTGCAGGGCATGGCTGTGGCCATGGACGAGTTTGGCTGGTTTCCGGATGACATTGAGTAGACTGGGTGGGCTTTAGACTATGTGCTTTATAACGAACTGGTTTTGATTGAGGAGCAAGTCTACTCTATACTATATCTGTTAGACCCACCATGGGTAGACACTCTACGCATAGAGGTATTTTCGAGCCTACGAATGCCAATGAGTCGTCCAAGGCATCATACCCCCTGACTTGGACTCATCCATTGACCTTACCTCGTGACGTGGCGTTTAACCACCGTGCCCCACTTCTCTGGTATCCACAGGTTAGCTATAAAAGTACTCAACCTACTGGCAACCCATCAACGAATGAACATAACCCCCCAGTACTAGACGTGCTCAAAAATCTAACCCGGAGGTCGTACCCGGATAATAGAGCACACCAAGAACGCAGTCAATCCAAGCATCGGGGTCCAAGTGCAGATACCATACATCGTATGGATGATGGTGCCAAACCAGAAGATAGGTTCGACGAGGCGAGTGAGGAATTGGGTGACGGGAGATCCAACGTCATGGAGTGGGAAGTTGTGGGCGATGTGGTGGACCACGTGAGCAATCTGCTCCAAAGGGTCCGGGCGGTGGTTGAGTTGAGGAGCGGCACGGGAGTACAACCGGCGGAAAGAACGCGGAGGGACGCGCCCGAGTTGCTGCAAACCTTTCGCAGCCAAAAAGATGACGAACAACGCAGTAGCGAAGTACTCCAAGTTGGTGCGCAAGGGGTTAAGGAAAAGGGCGATTTCGATGGCTACGAGCAGCTGATGAGTTCACAAGTTTGGCGCGAGCAGCTGAATCCACGAGTTTGGGGCGACCACATGGTGGAGCTCGAGCCAGATGAGAAGGAAACGGGCCCAAGTACAAAGGGAAACTTCGTTTAGTGGGACAGGGGAAAATACTGGTGATGCAACGAAAGGTCCGGGGTGGGTGGTGAGCTTTGGAGGATGGCAAAAGCACCAGTAAGTGCTGAAAAATGTTCTGGATACTCTTTACTATACGCAATATCATTATTATCTTCATGATATCTTATTTATAATATAGAAGTAAATAGGTATAATATCGGTGTGCGTATAACCGTAACAGATAAATAAAAAAGTGTAGTACTGATAGAGGAATAAAATAAAGAAGTTTATTAAGATATTAGGAATAAGTGAACGTAATAATTTATAAACAAAAAAGTGTAGTACTTACTCTCTTTTGGACGACGTTGTGTGCTTTTAGATAGAGCACACGTCTCATATTCCCCAGAGGAAACATGTCGAATCTGGAACGTTCCAAATCGTTCTAAGTGCATGGAACGCACAAAGACTAGGAAGTCCAAGTTTAAAATGCCTCTCCGCCGATGCCAAAAATGATGAAGATCCCACATGCTTGAAATACATCAGAAAAGGCTCCCTCAGTTCCAAAGTCACGCCATCATTAACTTCCATGGAAGGAGGGCACGGGGTTTCTGAGATCCACCGTATAAGAGGGCCAAGGAGGCAAGTCGTTGAGGAAACCGGCCATCGGGGACTAAGAAGCCAAGTTTTGCCGTCTGCATAAATAACAGGCAAAGCAATAGCATTCCTGAACGTTTTAGGTTGATCCATAAGTGAACGCAGGCGAACACCTTCCGAATCAATATGGTAGTCAAAGAAAAGTTCATTTGTTGAATGTACTGTAATAAGATTCGAGTGAACAGTTGGAACATGAGACAGCTTGGAGATATATATCGGGGGCAGATCCAGGAATAGTTAATAAAGAAGTTTATTAAGGTACTAACAATAAGTAAATACAATGTAACTTTATCTGGTTAAAAAAATCCGGTGACTTTACTTTAGTTTATTTCTTAAAGCATCTAATAAAAATACATTGGTAAGAAAAGAGTTCTTTTATATGGCAGATTTAAGTTTAAAATCGAGATTTTTAAGTTCGTTTTTGATCCATTTACGACATAATTAAATATCATAGCTCTCCTATGAATATATACCCATTTGACAGAAAGGGAGAATTTAATCCAATGAGAATCGAACTAATATTTATTGATTATCAATACATCTCTGTTAGATTCCGGTTTCGTCAGGTACTCTGTTTACTATGTTCATTCGCCGATGATTCCTCCTAGGGAGGAATCTGAGGTACTTAAATACTTTTAGAGAAAAAGGGCGTGCCACTTTGCACGGGAACAATAGCACTGAACGCCGTCCCAACAACGCAAGATGTTGGGTCTTAGCGTCTTGGCATGGCCATTGTTNCACTTTGCACGGGAACAATAGCACTGAACGCCGTCCCAACAACGCAAGATGTTGGGTCTTAGCGTCTTGGCATGGCCATTGTTAGGATTAGACAGTGAGGGCTTAAAATACCTCCATAGGTAGGATACTACCTGGTGGATCTAACAAGTAGTATGGTAGTATAGTAGTATAGTAGTATAGTATTATAATAGTATAGTATATTAGTAGTATAGTAGTATAGTAGTATAGTAGTATAGTAGTATAGTAGTGTAGTATAGTATAGTATTATAATAGTATAGTATAGTAGTATAGTATAGTATTATAATAGTATAGTATAGTAGTATAGTATAGTATTATAATAGTAGTATAAAAATTATTAATATTATTATTATAATGCTCGGTCTTAGCATAAACATATATTCATATAGCTGGTCATAAAAATAAACTAAATCAATATAGAGGTTGGAAACGGTGCAAAGAAACCAGCACAGTAGACCGGCCTTCAAATCCTAGTGATTGGAATGGATTGATGGCAACTGGATTAAGCATGTTCCAATCAATAAAAACAACACCAAGGAATCAGTCTACACTAGAACAGAAAACATTGGAAAAAAATTCAAGTTATGATATCAGTTTCGTTAATTAAATTTCTTTTTTTTAATATGCAAATTCACTGCTTCTAAGATAAATATATTGCACATGAGAAATCATGGTAAATGTCCTATGATTGCAAAATACCGCACCAGTTTAGACACTTAGACAGACTCAACTTTTTGAAAATTGAGTCCAACTGGCAAATTGGAGTCTTTTCTGGACCTCTTCTTGACACGCTTCTTAAACCTGAGTTTTGTTGCAATTCTCTCGAAAGATATAGAATTATAGAATTGTAGTAGAGTGTAGTATAGTAGAGTGTAGTATAGTAGATTGTAGTATAGTAGATTGTAGTATAGTAGAGTAGAGTATACTAGAGTGTAGTATAGTAGAGTGTAGTATAGTAGATTGTAGTATAGTAGAGTAGAGTATACTAGAGTATACTAGAGTACAGTAGTATAGGATAGTCATATAGATAGTGCAAGCTTGTAGTACAGTATAGTATAGTAGAGTGGAGTAGAGTGGAGTAGAGTGGAGTAGAGTCGAGATAGTAGTATACTTTATTACAGGAGAGTATTGCTAGTGAAGGAGTACAGTATTACAGTGGAGTAGTACAGTATATAATAGTATGGTATTTAGAACCAGTATAGACAGGACACTACCTATAGAGGCATTCTGAAGTCGATGAGGGATCCCAAAAAAGGCTACTGAAAACTGAGTATCACGGCTATTGATAACCGTTTCGAATATACTGGAGCTCCCTACGATTTTTCTAATGGAGAGGACTCGGTGCTACGTTTCTCGCAAAGTTATATAAGCCACTTCGGTTCCTCTCTTTGAGAAACCATCAACCAATCAAGTTTAGGTAAACATGTGTTAAAGAACATAACAAGTGTAGTGTAGTAGTGTAGTAGTGTCAGATCCACCATAGGTATTTCCACATATTGAGGTATTAATAAGCACATACCGAATATCTACTAGCCATCTACATCCACCTACCAGATACCTAGCTGCTCCCCCTTTTCTCGACTTACATATGGAATTCTGATTTCTCCTATGGGTAGTCATCGGCGAAAGAACATAGTAACCAGAGTAGCTGACGTGACCCGAGTCTAGCAAGTGGTATAGTATAGTAGTGTAGTCTAGTGGAGTACTAGAAAATAGTACAGCAGTACAGTAGAGTATAGTACAGCAGTACAGTAGAGTATAGTACAGTAGTACAGTACATTATAGTACAGTAGTACAGTAGAGTATAGTACAGTAGTACAGTAGATTATAGTACAGTAGTACAGCAGTACAGTAGAGTATAGTACAGCAGTACAGTAGAGTACAGC
>NLAL01000315.1:0-13561 GCA_002374735.1 Metschnikowia sp. 13-106.1
TGTAGAACCACCGAAATTAGAATGGATGAGTTTAGGAAAAAGACCAAGTCGGTGATAAATTCAAGTTGATGACCGGATCAGATCAGATCAGTTCAGATCAGATCAGTTCAGTTCAGTTCAGTTCAGTTCAGATCAGTTCAGTTCAGTGGTACTGTACTGCTCTATTCAATGGCACATATGACCAGCCATAATCCATACACCTTCTTCTTACAGCTTCCATTCTTTCCTTTCCTTTTCTATTCCATTTTTTCCTTCGACTTTCGTTTCGACTTCTTCGACTTTCATCCACTTCCTTTTTTCTCTATATTAACCTTCTTTTCGTTTCTGGTTCTGATCCATGGTTGAGGCTTAGAATGGATGTCCTGGTGTAATTTAAGATACAGAAGAGAGTAGAAGTGATTGAAGAGATTATAAGTGATTGAAGAGATTATAAGTGATTGAAGAGATTATAAGTGATTGAAGAGAATATAAGTGATTGAAGAGAATATAAGTGACTGAGATGAGAATATAAGTGACTAAGATGATCACTGAAGTTCCACACTTAGGTCAGAGTTCCACACTTAGGTCAGAGTTCCACACTTGGGTCAGAGTTCCACACGCAGGTGCCTTGTTTGGAAACTAACTCAATAACCTTCCAGATTATGGGAGTATATATTAACTCTCAACAATAGGCACGAGGCACACTAGTGGAGCCAGAGTCAGACCGAACTCGAAAGAGTAGATCTGAAGGATTCAATATTTGGTATGCATTCAATATGTAAACACAACATATCAGGGACCTAAAAAAATATCCATGGCAATATCTTAGTATCCTTGCGTACACTTAAGGCAACAGATTATCCAATAATTGAAAAAGAAAATATTTAAATGGCTATATGTACAGAATGGGGTATTATTTATATGTAAAGCTGTATGTACAGAATGGGGTATTGTTTATATGTAAGGATGTATGTACAGAATGGGGTATTATTTATATGTAAGACTGTATGTGTATGCCCCAGTAAATAGTGTGAATGGAAGCCATTGATGGAGAAAGAAAAAGCAGAATTGTATATCCCCATCCACTCATCATCTAGCACTTGCACCGTTCAGAAGAAGTGAGTATTATTATGGAGTATTCAATGGACATGAGGCAATTCAATGGACATGAGGCACCCGGGGTCAGATCCACCATAGCTACTTCCACCTACCGTTTAACATATGCAACTCTGATTCGTTCTGGAGTACCATCAACGAATACAGATAAGTACTAAAAACATACAAGAAACTAACACAGGAGGGTTGAGTATTTTTTTCTATGACGGTATGCTAATACCAGGTTGTGCAGATAAGTAATGAAGTTGTTAAAAGAAGTTCCAATAATACAAAAAGTTCCAATTTTAATATTTAAACAGTTTACTTTGAATCTTTGAAGCTTAGCAACTTTTAAGTCATAAAAACGAACTTTTGGAATATTGGTTGTTTGATTTTGCAAGTGTAGTTTGAAGCATTTGGCCGCGTTGCTTTGAACAGGTTTGAAAAACACTGTATCTTTATTGTTTTTAGAGCTCAAAGAGGGAATCCGAGCTGCTCAATTAAGTATTAAACTGGTCAATTAAGTATTAAAACAGGTCATTTAAGTGTTAAACTGGCCAATTAAGTGTTAAACTGGTCATTTAAGTGTCAAAACTGGTCATTTAAGTGTTAAATTGGTCATTTAAGTGTTAAATTGGTCATTTAAGTATTAAAACAGGTCATTTAAGTATTAAAACAGGTCATTTAAGTATTAAAACTGGCCAATTAAGTATTAAAACAGGCCAATTAAGTGTAAAAACCACTCATTTAACTGTCCAAAAGAGGCAGGTGCAAAGTCAGCACGCTAACAATAGCTGTGATTCTTGATGGTCTCACCTTCCCATACAGTCAACTGGTAGACCCTATAATCTATGAGAAAAAATGTTTCATGGAGAGCTTGTAGTTCCAAAGAACGTCCTATCCACAGGAAAACCGGGCCGCTGATCCTCCCATCCCGGTACATGCAATTTCAAACCAAACACCAAGGACCGGATGTTCTCCGGAAGCAACCCACGCCAGTTTCTTGCATGACGTAGTGGTAACCCTTTGGATAGATCATTCAGATTATTCAGATCATTCAGATTATTCAGATTAATTCAGATTAATTCAGATTCAGTTTAATTCAGATTCAGTTTAATTGATTCAGTTTAATTCAGATTCAGTTTAATTCAGATTCAGTTTAATTGTCTTCCTGATTCTGGAAACATTCCCAAAATGAAGCAGTTTCAGAGATGAAGTAGTGTTCAAATCTAAATCAGTCTGAATTAAGTCTGGAATCGAGAAGTGGATAGGTTTTGAAAGTGCTACGATGTCACTGATTCAAACCTGAAACAGCCTTAAAGTAGTCTGAATTCGACAGTTTCACATTCGAATCAGTATGATCCTAACACTTTCAAGATCCACCCGTTTCTTCTCTGAAACTCGTCATCTGAACAGCCTTTATATGCAGCTCTAGTCCTAAAAGTCCAGTATCACATTTTAAACATTATTCTGGATCTAACACGGCATTGAATGGCCATTATGAGCATAACAGCGTAGGTTTCACAATATCTCAATAGGTCGAGCAGCACTCATGGTGATCAACCGTCTGTGTATTCTATAGTAAGGTATGAGACATGTAATAGATTCTGAACATCAACACATCGACAATCTGATGTCTAAGTATTGTATATTAAGGATAGAGTAGTAGAGAGTATAGAGTAGTATAGAGAGTATAGAGTAGAGTAGTATAGAGTAGAGTAGTATAGAGTAGATTAACTAGTAGAGTAGTAGAGTAGTAGAGTAGAGTAGTAGAAAGTAGTAGAGCGTAGAGTAGTAGAGTAGTACAGTAGTAGAGTAGTAGAGTAGTACAGTAGTAGAGTAGTATAGAGTATAGAGTAGTATAGAGTATAGAGTGTAGAGTAGTATAGAGTAGAGTAGTTTAAAATAGAGTAGTATAGAGTGTAGAGTAGTATAGAGTATAGAGTAGTACAGAGTATACAGAGTATAGAGTATAGAGTATAGAGTATAGAGTATAGAGTATAGAGTAGTATAGAGTAGTATAGAATAGAGTATAGAGTATAGAGTAGTGTAGAGTAGTATAGAATAGAGTAGTGTAGAGTAGTATAGAATAGAGTAGTATAGAGTATAGAGTAGTATAGAGTAGAGTAGTATAGAGTAGAGTAGTTTAGAATAGAGTAGTATAGAGTAGAGTAGTATAGAGTATAGAGTGTAGAGTAGTATAGAGTGTAGAGTAGTATAGAGTATACAGAGTATAGAGTGTAGAGTCTACTCTATAGGACCTACAGTTAGATTACTAGTTTCCATATGTGCCTTCCTGACAGATACATCTCGTGGTCCTTTCAATAACCAAGGAGTACAGTCCAGTTAGTATACTAAGCACTTTTTTAAAGTTCATAGTCTCATCAGGTAGATAGATACAGGAGTTGAACTAGTCTGTTTCGGTGTGGAAGTTCAGTGTGGAAGTTCAGTGTGGAAGTTCAGTGTGGAAGTAGACCACAATTGGTATGTTCCTCAGAAAACATTCTCATTAATTAACTCTAGAAATTCAAACAGCTATAGAAGAATTCCAGCTTACATAAAGTCACTAACTCCGCTACGCTTCTTTGCACAAAGAATATGTGGGAAATAAATTTCCTATTGTCTGGAATAAGGTAAGTATAGCCTTAAGGAGCTGGTACGGAACACTGGTTTTCAAGAGCGTGCACCTTCCTATTCCTGAAATAAACTTCCATTGTTCACTTTCAACAACAGACTAAGTTTCAACTTTTGTTTTGGTATTAATATACTGCGATATGTAAGTTTGAACTTATAAGACCAAAGTGATATGACGGGGCCACCGCACCTTTTATACTTATTGTTCGTCTAAGGTCTGCACAGAATTGTGCATAGTTTTCATAGAATTATTGTTCCAATCTGCACAGAATTGTGCATAGTTTTCATAGAATTGTGCATAGTTTTCATAGAATTGTGCATAGTCTTCATAGAATTATTGTTCCAATCTGCACAGAATTGTTCCAATCTTCACAGAATTTTTTATAGTCTGCACAGAATTGTTCATAGTCTGCACAGAATTTTTTATAGTCTGCACAGAATTATTCATAGTCTGCACAGAATTGTTTATAGTCTGCACAGAATTGTTCAAAGTCCTCACAACCTTATTCAAAGTCTTCACATATTGTCTTTCAGTGGCCTGATTACAACATATCCACAAGTACCTTTCCTCCGTACATCCTTAGTACTCGTTGACACGAAGACAATATAACAGTAATTTTTAGCAAAACAATGAACATTTATACCTTCATATGGGTCGTAAGTTTGCATATACTCTAAATCGTAAGCGAATTTCAAATTTCTAGTGGAATTGTTCCATTCAAATGCCATTGCAATATTAGCAAAATAATAGCAAATATGATAAACAACATATTCTGCATATAATTCGTGTTCAAACATATTATTCAAGTTGAAACTTTATTTTGGAAGGCCCACTTGAATTTCTTATTACTCCCACTTTTCTTTAATGGGGGCCCACTTAAAGTCTTATTACTCCCACTTTTCTTTAATGGGGGCCCACTTAAAGTCTTATTATTCCCACTTTTCTTTAATGGGGGCCCACTTAAAGTCTTATTACTCCCATTTTTCTTTAATGGGGGCCCACTTAAAGTTTTATTACTCCCACTTTTCTTTAATGGGGGCCCACTTAAAGTCTTATTACTCCCATTTTTCTTTAATGGGGGCCCACTTAAATCTCCTTAATTTTGAACTTGATGGGCTCAAACGAATACGCAAACTAAATGCCCGGACGCTCCAAGTCCCACCGTTGCAAGAAATGGTGGAGCTCGGTCACCGAATACTGGTACGTGTCCACATTGACACCCAACATGCCGTATTCCGTAGACACCACCTTGGTGAAGTACTTGTAGTGCTGGAGGTTGCGGTCGGTGGTTTTGGCCGTGTGGTCCAATGTGCTATCGATGAGAGGGAAGAACTCGCCGTACGAGTACTCATTGATGATGTGCGAGAAGTTGTAGCTCAGAGGCGAGAGTGGGTTGATCTGGTAGTACACAGAACCTTTGGCCACAATGAAAAACTCCCCCTGGACGTGGTTCACGGGAATAGACCCAAACATATGGCACGCACGTGCATCTTCGTCCTGTTTCACCCCAGTCATGGCATATTCCGCAAGAAGGCTTCTCCCTAATTCAGTATGTCTATAAAGTGCACCATCCTCAAACCGTGAATCGAGAGGGCTAGGTTCCAGTGTTCCATGCAGTCCCTAACAGAAGTCAAGCAAACGTGTTCCAAAGTCTCCAAACACCAGTCTTTAAGCACTATAAATCTGCACTTTAAACCAACACTTTAAGCACTAGAAATCAGTCCTTTAAGCTCTTTGAACCAACACTTTAAGCACTATAAATTAGCACTCAAGTAAACTCAGATTCCCAATTTCTCGATACTACCTCACTGATATAGTTTAATACCGGGCTTCTGTAGAAATACTGGCGATTGACTAAGTTCAGCCCACTCATAGTGACTATAGATAGCTAGGATTCTCTGGTTATGATACTTGGATCATAAATATGCCTGTTTTCTCGGTATGATAAACTTTTTAAAAATTCTTCTGGTTCTGCCCATTCTGCTGGTTCTGAAACTCTTTGGTTCTGATGTTTCTGCTGGTTGAAGATTCCGATATCGGTAGCTATGATTCAATGAGAATATCATCAAAAAGGTAATTCATTCAAACCCTCTTGCTTCAACACCTCTAGGTGCTACTCCTGACGCCAAGACCCACTTACAGTGGTAGTCTGCACTCATGCGTTCCTCGGAACCTTGGGAGGCTTGTCCTATAGGGTGTACTGCAAGTAACGCTTTCGTGAAATCTGCACTGTATCTTGAGAGTTTCCATAAAGACTTGCATAGATTGGAACACTTATCTTGTTTCTTCTTTACTTGTGCGTCGTACATTAACTAGAATCTCGGTCTTGTGGTCTGTTTCGATGCTCTAGAGATGAGCGAGATCCCTTCTTTATATCCCACGTCACCAGAAATTCCGTTTTCCTGTACCGGACTTGTTAATCTCTTGTCTGAAATCAAACCCTATGACTCCTGACACCAAGACCCAGTTTGTATTATCCGTCTGCACATATACAAGTCTCGGTACCTTATAAGACTTTCTCGGTACCTTATGAGACTTTCTCGGTACCTTATGAGACTTTCTCGGAACCTTAGAGACTTCCTTGGAACCTTATGAGACTTTCTCGGAACCTTGAGACTTGTCCCTTGATCCAATTCCGCTGTACTGCCGTATCACCGTCTTGCGTACACGGGTCAGGACATCTCTGGAAGAACTCAACAGTGTGTGACCTGTTAGTCTATATATTGAACGTACTCTTTACGTCCTAAAGTTTATCATGGCATGTATTGAACCTAGAATAGCCGAAGAACTCCCTCATTGATCCAAGGGAGGAAAACCTCACGGTTATATACACTGGCCGCACGCCATCCTGCATATACACGAAACACGAGCACGTGATATGCAAGTGTTCCCCGTCCGCGATACCTTGCATCTCAGTATCCTTATAAAACCGTTTCCTAACAATGTCACATGTTCAACACGTGCAACATGTTCCACTGCGACTAGTCACCCGTCTATACTCTCTTCTAAAAGTGCACCACTCAACCTTTTTCAACTAAAAAAATATGCATCGTAGAGTCCGGAATTCCAGGATTCCAACAAACCAAGTTTCATCAAAATCCCTTGAAAAAAAGCTCGTTTGCGTTGGGCTTTTTTGTGCTGAGGTTGCCGGGTGTACGGGTGTGGCCTCGTTTTCGGTACCCCCGGTTTACGCCAGTTCCGGCCGTCCTAATCAACCGTCCTAATCAACCGTCCTAATCAGCCGTCCTAATCAACCGTCCTAATCAACCGTACTTAAAAGCCAAGATCCCTCAATTCTACTAAGCAGAGCTAATAAGGACTGCATAAAAGCTACTTGTGAGTATAGTGTTTTTCAAAAGTGTTCAAACCAGCGGGGCAAAACGGTTCAAACCACACAGGCAAAAATAAGCAATCCAATCATCCAAAACGTTTCTTACCCCTTCCAGTTCAGTTCCGTCCTGTTTGACCCTTTAATTCCACGCCAAGACTCCCATATGCAGTACACATGCAGTACATATGAACACATTACGTCATTTGTTTTAAAGACTGTACGAGGGGTACGAAGCAATTTGAATTATTGGCTGTTTAAGTTTCCTAATGTGGTTTGAAACATTTTGGAGCGTTGGTTTGAATACTTTTGAAACACACTGTATATGTATTCGCATTCGCACGGGGTGTTGGCTTCTAGGGGGCTTATCACCTTTCCACGAACGAAGACCAAAAAGAACGAGTATTCAATGGCCACTATTAGTAAGAGCCTATCTTTTCAGTGTTATGGGGTTCTTAGATGGCTGTCTACGATAACTGTTTTATACTATTAGGACAGAAAGACTAAGGACAGTACAGTATAGTATAGTACAGTAGTACAGTACAGTCTAGTACAGTAGTACAGTAGAGTATAGTACAGTAGTACAGTAGAGTATAGTACAGTAGTACAGTATAGTATAGTACAGTAGTACAGTATAGTATAGTACAGTAGTACAGTCGTACAGTATAGTATAGTACAGTAGTACAGTACAGTCTAGTACAGTAGTACAGTACAGTCTAGTACAGTAGTACAGTACAGTCTAGTACAGTAGTACAGTATAATATAGTACAGTAGTACAGTATAGTATAGTACAGTAGTACAGTCGTACAGTATAGTATAGTACAGTAGTACAGTACAGTAGTACAGTAGAGTATAGTACAGTAGTACAGTAGAGTATAGTACAGTAGTACAGTAGTACAGTACAGTAGTACAGTACAGTATAGTACAGTAGTACAGTACAGTCTAGTACAGTAGTACAGTAGAGTATAGTACAGTAGTACAGTATAGTATAGTACAGTAGTACAGTATAGTATAGTACAGTAGTACAGTACAGTCTAGTACAGTAGTACAGTAGAGTATAGTACAGTAGTACAGTATAGTATAGTACAGTAGTACAGTATAGTATAGTACAGTAGTACAGTAGTACAGTACAGTATATAGTATGACATAGTATGAATACAATCTACTATACAGGACATACAGACTAAGAGACAGTACAACATTAGTATTCAGCAAACCAAAAAACATTTCGACCTTCACATAGCTCGTATCGTTCGTATTCGTATAGTTCAGGTTCGTATAATATCGTATACATTTCGTATCCCAGTGGAACACCTGCATACAGCCCACGGCCCCAACACCGCGTTCTTTTTCGCAGCGTCGTATAAAGCCAAGGCCATATCCTCGTTCTTTTCCAAAAACCCAGCCACCCTCTTTTTCTATTCATTCATGCTCTTCAACGTAGTCCCCATTCTAGTGCTAGCCGTGGCGTTCTTCGAGGCGTCGTTCCGTACCTGGCTCCCCCGCCACTACCGGTTCGACCCTCTCCGTTTGCAGCAGTTGGTGCAAGAAACATTGGCACAGAACCCATCCGCTGGCGCCAAGGATATTATGATCAGCTTGACGCCTCGGCTCCAGAAGGAGTACCCAGGCCTTATCAATGACCTCAACTTTGACGATTGGGTGTACAACAATGCAGGAGGCGCCATGGGCAACATGTTCATTTTGCACGCCTCCATCAGTGAGTACCTTATTTTCTTTGGCACTCCGGTGGGAACAGAGGGGCACACGGGCGTGCACTATGCGGACGATTACTTTACGATCTTGACGGGCGAGCAGAAGGCCGGGGCTCCTAACGCGTTGCATCCCGAAGTGTACCTTCCTGGCGACCAGCACCACTTGGTGAAGGGAGAAGTGAAGCAGTACTCCATGCCGAGCCAGGCGTATGCGTTGGAGTTGGCGCAGGGCTGGATTCCTGCCATGTTGCCCTTTGGCTTTGTTTCCGTGGTGTCGCTGACCTTGGACATGTACTCGTTCTACCGCACGGCGTTTTTTACGGGCAAGGATATGCTTAGGAACTTGCTTCATGGGAAGTTTTAGTCCATGATCATTTTCTCCATCAGTGCAACCGATTGACTGTTTCAATGACTAAGTGTGATTGACTTGATACAAGTTAGTTCATGATGACTGGTATAATCACTATGATACGTTGTGCACTGCAGAAGATAGTGCTTATCATAGTACTTCTGGGAGAACGCTGGAGAAGTATTACTGGAGGTATTACTGGAGGTATAACTGAGGTATAACTGAGGTATAACTGAGGTATAACTGAGGTATAACTGGAGAAGTCTGGAGAATCTGGAAAAGTCTGGAGAAGTATACTCAAGTATAGTACTTATTCTGGGGTACTATTGGCGGAGTTTATGAGCAGTGCAGACTCGTACAGGACACTTCTAGCACTAGAGAGACTAAACAGTACATGGACTAGGACAGGGTAAAGCAGTCTAATACACAAGCCAGAGATTTTCACTGCAGACCATATAGGCATTTAGCCAAGAGTGTTAGGTCCACCATAGGTAGTGCTCCACCTATTGAGGTGTCTGTGCCTGATACGAACAAGACCGTCATTGCAAGCGGCCTTCAAGTCGAGGAGCTTCGGACCCTTCAAGTCAAGGACTTTCGGACCCTTCAAGTCAAGGACTTTCGGACCCTTCAAGTCAAGGACTTTCGGACCCTTCAAGTCAAGGACTTTCGGACCCTTCAAACCGGGAAGGACCCTCTCCGGACGCCTGTTGAGATCTCTCCATGAAGGCTTCTTCCAGAGTTGCAGTCAGCCGCTCGCCCTTGACTCCCGAACCCTTCTTCGCCCACTTTCCCGTTCTCAGGGTCTCCGTTCCAACCACGGTGTCCTGTCCCGACTCCTTCTCCGCCTCTCCACATAGTGGCACTTCACAGGCGTTTTGGCACGTGTCACACCGGAAACGTGCTGGAACTTTTTTTTCAGTTTGAGTGTTCCTGGCGTTACTGTCAAGTCAAAGAGAGGGTGGGACTACCTTCCCTTAGTCACTGTTGAATGCACTACTACTCCACAGTACTCTATAGTACTCTACAGTACTCTACAGTACTCTACAGTACTCTACAGTACTCTACAGAACTTGATTAGAGGTATAAAAAGTCATGATGCACCCAAATCCAGGCAAGCTGGCATTTAATCAAGGCAACATCTTCAGACAATAAGTCCAGCAGGTGTTCAGAAAAGGTTGGATGGGATCTGAAACAGTCAATGCTGTATCTTGGAACGCCAAGCAATACCGAGAATGAACAGGCTGAGGTCTCCTCTTTTGGGTTTGATCAGTTGCACCAGCCTTGAAAGTTGGAGTAGTGGTAGGAAGACCAGGTGATACTTTAACAGGATCTCTAAATGTGGATTCCTTGTTGGTGCCCTGGTAACGGAGTCTGGGACTTGGACACGGTGATTGCTCAGCCTGTGGAGGTGGGTGCCAGAATCGGAAAGGCCATTGCAGGAGTCAACAAGATGTGAGGATGCAACGGGATTGTTCAAATGATTTGGGAGACCTGAACAATCATGCTAACCATTTCAGGATCATAGACTGCATGGTAAGAGGAGAAGCAGTAGTGTAGTATGGACTACAATACTCTGGACTACAATACCATGATTAGGTGATTGATCTTTAGATGAATAGTGGTTTTGAGGACTTAAAGGGAAACTATTCCAAGGATGCACCATGAGTTTGTTCACCATACTTCAAGAAAATCTGGATTGAGAAGCAGCTCTGAGATTTATCTCGAACGGTCTCAAGTCGTGAGATTCTTGTAAGCACCAGGACTTTTATTATCTCCACTATTATGATGTTACAGAGAATTCTTGAATCAAAGGGTTAGTCAGTGATTCGAAATATGAATCATCCAAAGCACAACATGAGTACGTCTATGTTCCATTCATGGCGATGAACTACATGGTATAAATGATTTATGATGAAACTGAATTTTGGTTTAGTGAAATGGTGTTAGAAGAGATTCAATCGGCTGATAATCAACGGTACATTTTGAAAAGAGATTCAATCGGCTGATAATCAACGGTACATTTTGAAAAGAGATTCAATCGGCTGATAATCAACGGTACATTTTGAGAAGAGATTCAATCGGCTGATAATCAACGGTACATTTTGAAAAGAGATTCAATCGGCTGATAATCAACGGTACATTTTGAAAAGAGATTCAATCGGCTGATAATCAACGGTATATTTTGAAAAGAAATATACCACCGCACACTTTAACTGAAACTATGCTTTGGTATTCTATCTAAATCACCAGTTATTCCCACAGGAGTTGAAGAACCATGAATTATAAAATTTGAATACTATGATATTGAAATTTATTTTACATACGATTAGTCTAGAACTGGTATTTTGCATATAGATTGGAATTTGTGAAAGAATATTTGATGGAGATTCCCTTTTTATTATCTATGTTTTGATTAGTATTGGGGATATAATGGCTCATTATTTAACATACAAGAAAATCAACACTACATCAACAGAAGTCTACGAGTGTCTAGCACGTGATATAATAGTGTGGAGTATCATAGTGTGGAGAATAATATTATGGAATGTATTATATAAGTATAGTAGTATAATATTATGTAGTATAATAGTATAGAGAATAATAGTATGGAGAATAGTAGTATAATAGTATGGAGTGTATTATTATGTAGTATAATATTATGGAATGTATTATTATGGAGTGTATTATTATGAAGAATAATAGTATAATAGTATAGAGAATAATAGTATGGAGAATAATAGTGTGGAGTATAATAGTGTGGAGAATAATATTATGGAGTATCATAGTGTGGAGTATCATAGTGTGGAGTATAATAGTATAATAGTATAATATTATGTAGTATAATATTATGTAGTATAATATTATGTAGTATAATAGTATGGAGTATAATAGTATGTAGTATAGAGAATAATAGTATGGAGTATAATATTATGTAGTATAATAGTATAGAGAATAATAGTATAGAGAATAATAATATGGAGTATCATAGTATGTAGTATAATATTATGGAGTATAATATTATGTAGTATAATAGTATGAAGTATAATAGTATGTAGTATAATAGTGTTAGATCCACCAGGTAGTATCCTACCTATGGAGGTATTTTAAGGCCTCACTGTCTAATCCTAACAATAGCCATGCCAAGACGCTAAGACCCAACATCTTGCGTTGTTGGGACGGCGTTCAGTGCTATTGTTCCCGTGCTAAGTCGCACGCCCTATTTCTTTAAAAGTATTTAAGTACTCAGATTTCTCCCTCGGAGGAAATCGGCGAATGAACATAGTAAACAGAGTACCTGACGAAACCGGAATCTAACAAATAGTATGTATTATTTAAGTATAGTAGTATAATATTATGGAGTATAATAGTATGTATTATTTAAGTTTAGTAGTATAATATTATGGAGAATAGTAGTATAATAGTATGGAGTGTATTATTATGGAGTGTATTATTATGGAGTGTATTATTATGGAGTGTATTATTATGGAGTGTCTTATTATGGAGAATAATAGTGTGGAGTATAATATTTGGAGTACAATAGTATAGTAGTACAATAGTATAGTAGTATAATAGTATAGTAATATAATATTATGGAGTATAATAGTATAGTAGTATAATAGTATAGAGAATAATATTATGGAGTATCATAGTATGGAGAATAATAGTATGTAGTATAATAGTCTAATAGTCTAATATTATGTATTATATAAGTATAGTAGTATAATGGTATGGAGTATAATAGTAAGGAGTATAATAGTATGTAGTATAATAGTATAGAAATAATAATATGGAGTATCATAGTGTGGAGAATAATAGTATAGAGAATAATACTAAGGAGTATATGTTAGATTCTGGTTACGTCCAGTACTCTGTTTTGTATGTTTATTCGCCGATGGATCCCCAATAGGTGGGAATCCGAGTACTTATATAGTTAACATGTGAGTACCAGAGAAGTGGAGCCATGTCACGAGGTCAGGTGAATGGAGGAGTCCAAGTCACGGGGTATGGTGTCTTGGACGAGTCATTGGCATTCGTAGGCTCTAAGAATACCTCTATGGGTAGTGTGTTTACCCATGGTGGGTCTAACATAGAGTATAGAGTAGATTATACTAGTAGAGTATAGAGTAGTAGAGTATAGCAGTAGAGTATAGCAGTAGAGTAGTATACAGTATACAGTAGTTAAGTAGATTATGTAGATTATGTAGATTATGTAGTATAGTAGTATATAGTAGAGTAGTATAGAATATACCGTAGTAGAGTAGATTATGTAGTATAGAATATAGAGTAGATTATGTAGTATAGTAGTAGAGAAGTAGAGTAGTATACAGTATACAGTAGTTAAGTAGATTATGTAGATTATGTAGTATAGTAATATAGTGTCAACGAATACCTAGCGTGTAAGGAGGCAAGGTACCTCGCGGATATGTTGTACGCAGGCCATTGAAAGGATAATAGGGTTG
>NLAL01000201.1:0-31064 GCA_002374735.1 Metschnikowia sp. 13-106.1
GTCGAACTGACCTTACAGAAGCTGGTCTCCAGTCAACTTTAGTTTTCAAATAAACCATTCGCAGATTAACTTAAAGTTTTAGCTTGTCCTTTAAATAAACATCGAAATCTATAACAGTGGTGATGAACGCTCACTTTTCCTCAATAATGAAGTTTCGCTCCGAATCCCCATCACTATGCGCTGCAGGCGTTGGGGGGTGGAAGTAGGTGTTAATGAGGCAAACAGCAGCAAGAAACTCCATGGTGGGAGACAAGACATATTCGTAAACGACCAAAGAGTGGCCTATATACTGCCTACTGTACTGTACTCTACTGTACCCTCTAATATCTTAAATCATATGTAAATCAGTTCGTACATACATTAATCTGACGTGGTCTTTAGAAGAGTAGTAGCGAAGAGACTAGTCACTTCTATATACTAGCAGACATTACACTACAGATTAAGTAGAATGAGTAGAATGAGTAGAATAGCCATTGTTAGAATCATACTGCATCGGCTTAATGTCTATGGGAAGAAAGCTTGTATGGTTATAAGAGTATTATAGTAGTGGTGATGTAGTGGTGATGTAGTGGTGATGTAGTGATGTAGTAGTGAACCTAACAACGCATGGCCATCGTAGTACTTCTTAAAATAATGGGCCATTGTTCCGATGGACAGTTCTTCGAAGTCATATTTCTCTTCAAAGTTAAATAGGCCGCTCTGGTTCCTTAAAAAGACGAACCATCAAGGATAGAGAATCCGTAAAATTTGGCTAAGCAATATATAACTTCATATTTGGCGTATTAACCTTATATCATCACTTTGTTTTGTCGTTCCTTGGCAGATTTTCCCACAAACACCAACACTAACAATAAAATAAATAATAGCTATAGTGGCTTGTACATTAAGATATTTTTAGGCAGAATTAATGTTGCTACGTTTACAATATTCGTTAATAATTTCATAAAAAAGGGGAATCTTCGTTAATAATTTCATAAAAAAGGGAAAGTGTCGTTAATAATTTCATAAAAAAGGGGAAGTGTCGTTAGTAATTTCATAAAAAAGGGGAATCGTCGTTAGTAATTCCATAAAAAAGGGGAATCGACCGTCACTAACTACTTCTTCTGCCTGAGAGCAAGTAAAGGCATATAAACCGAAAAGGGCCATAGTAATGGCGAGCTAAAAGATGGCCTAGTAGCCTTCAAAATTCCCTTTTGAATATTTGCTACTACCACCAAGATCTGCACTAGAGGCGAGACTCGATTTCACAACCAAGCTTCTAAACCACCTCCACGCCTGCCTACTCATTTTTCAAAAGAAACGTGGTAAAGTATAAGTAGCATTAGTGCCTGATTAACTACACACGTATGTTCAATTCCTATAAGGGCAGTATTCCGTTATCTTGAATCTAACACTGTAATATACTATGTACTATACTATGTACTATACTCAGTACTATACTGTACTATACTCAGTAATATACTATGTACTATACTGTACTATACTCTGTACTATACTCTGTACTATACTCAGTAATATACTATGTACTATACTATGTACTATACTCAGTACTATACTCTGTAATATACTATACTCAGTACTATACTCAGTACTATACTCAGTACTATACTCAGTACTATACTCAGTACTATACTCAGTACTACACTATGTACTACACTATACTATGTACTATACTCTGTAATATACTCTGTAATATACTCTGTAATATACTCTGTAATATACTATGTAATATACTATGTACTACACTATGTACTATCCTCAGTACTACACTATGTACTACACTATACTATGTAATATACTATACTATGTACTACACTCTGTACTACACTATACTATGTAATATACTATGTACTATACTCTGTAATATACTCTGTAATATACTCTGTAATATACTCAGTACTATACTCTGTAATATACTCAGTACTATACTCAGTACTATACTATATACTACACTATATACTACACTATGTACTACACTATGTACTACACTATGTACTATACTATATACTACACTATTTACTACACTGTCAGATCGGCCATGCGTAGTAACCTTCCTATGGAGGGATTAGAAAGTCTCTCTGCCTCATCTTATTTAGGGCTACTACGAACGCCGTCCCACCGCGTTCGACCATCACCAATGATGGCCCTTTTTCGAAGATGCCAAGAACAATCATCACCATTGCTCTTGGTGAAGAGTTTTCACTGCCACGTTTCTCTTGAAAAGCTATATAAATCGCACTGGTTCCTTTTGGTGCGGATCCATCAACGGATAAATAGATAACTTAGTACAATACGTTCAACAAGAATCTAACATACACTATGTACTACAGTATGTACTATACTCACTACTACACTATGTAATATACTCAGTACTACACTATGTACTACTATGTACTATACTCACTACTATACTATGTACTACACTATACTATGTACTACACTATACTATGTACTACAGTATGTACTATACTATGTACTATACTATGTACTATACTCAGTACTACACTATGTACTATACTATGTACTACACTATGTACCATACTATGTACTACACTATACTCAGTACTATACTCAGTACTATACTCAGTACTATACTCAGTACTATACTCAGTACTACACTATGTACTACACTACAGATCCACCACTAGTAATGCACTACCTATTCAGGTATTTTGGGTTTTTCTGCCTGGTACCAAAAACATCCATTGTAAAAGCTTTCTAGACTTCTACCAAACTTCTACCAGGGACTCCATTTCTTGAAAAGTTATATAACCAGCTCAGATCCCTGGTTATATATCTTGGTTCTCAGAAAGTTTTGGCGAATGACATAGGAAACGGAGTACGTGACGTAACAAGAATTTCCCAATTATCCCCTAGCACATAATTGGATGTTAACTATGAACTGATGTTCATTTAAAATACTGGAAATTAAGAGCGTGATCTGAATTCTTCATAAATCCAGAACTTGCCAGTTATATCTTATCCACCAATAACCAGCTGTATCTCGCACTAGTACACGAGCTCCATTGCAAACTCTACACTATATATCTGAGAGACGAGTGTTTAACCTAATCCATTGTCTCGAGTGTAGTTTTAAAGTGGAGCGTGGTTTTATAGCCGAGTGTAGTTTTATAGTCCAGTGTAGTTTTATAATAGTGTAGTTTTATAGTGGTGTAGTTTTATAGTAGTGTAGTTTTATAGTAGTGTAGTTTTATAGTAGTGTAGTTTTATAGTAGTGTAGTTTTATAGTAGTGTAGTTTTATAGTCATGTACTCTTGTGTATCGTTGTATAATCCTGTGTAGTAATGAGTATAGTCTTTTATAGTGTAGCCTTTTATAGTTAGTTTTCAATAAATCTAACAATTTCAGCTTTGAAAATTTAATACTGATGTCCCCAACCGTTCCTATTAATCATTATGATTTTTAAAAACCATCAAATCAAAAATCTTCGTATTTTGTTATTCCATGCTATAAGATTGCGTAGCCTGCTTTGAACACTTTCATTTACTTAAAGTAGCACCTCTCGAAGGAGGTGGCAGTGACTAAATTAATTGTTACCGTTAAATTTCAACTAAGAGCTTTTTAACTGCAATGTATAGTCATGTGTCATGTATAGTTAGTAGAGTCTAGTATATTCATGTATAGTCAAGAATAGCTAGTATAGTCATGTATAGTCAAGAATAGCTAGTACAGTCATGTATAGTCAAGAATAGCTAGTATAGACTTGTATACTCCTGTATAGTCTTTTGTAGTCTTTTGTAGTCTTTTTAGTCTTTTGTAGTCTTTTTAGTCTTTTGTAGTCTTTTGTAGTCTTTTATAGTCTTGTATACTCCTGTGTAGTCACCATTGATGGTGCTAATGTAGCTGAGTAGGTGACAGTCAACACGTAGTAAGCTCAGCCTATACCATCTTCTGCACTCTCAGGTACTTTCCCCTATATCAAAATGTCCACACCTTACTATGAGTTAGTTTTAGGAAAGACCCCGTATTTTCACGGCCAAAAAAGGGTGGGAATTGGTGGCACTAGGTTGCATGTAGAACATTGCACTAATACACCAGGATCAAGCGCACGCCACTTCATAGAGCACTGAAAACATATCAACTGACGAACAACATACCACAACCACCAATATTAATTAGTGTAGACGTACTAAATTTTTCTAAGGACTTGGGTGGTTTCTTGACAAGCATTCTTTGAATAGCACTCTCAACTAGTCATTTCTCAACCACCATCTCAACCACCGACGAATGATCATAGTACAGAGAACCTGACCTAGCAACTAGAATCTAGCAATATACTAAAATCCTAAAGAGACCATAGAATATCACTACTAAAAAAATACTATCCTCGATTTCCACTAACAACCACTACCACCTCCACAGTGACATCGAACTCGTCTCTCAAGTAGTCAATCAAATAATAGAAACGTAAAATCAAGGTTTACGGCGGCAAAGCTTTTGTTAAGTAGTAGGAAAAATAGTAATGTTGCATCCACTATATTAGAACTCGTGTCGGACTTTGGGGACTTTGGGATTTATAAAACAAAGTTATATCAGTTGTATATTCGAATTCTATTACTATAATATGCCTTAGAGGGATCGCTGAGGATTCATCTTCTCAAGTGATCTTGCTAGCTCTATATATTTCCTTGCAGCTTCGGGTAACCCTTGAGGGATTTCTTGAAACAGCCGGCCTTCAGGATGTGAAACTTCGCATGTTTCACCTTGACCGCAGAAGTCCTTATCAGGAATTTTCCCTGGCGCGGGCATATCACATGCTTCCACATGCATAGAGCCTAGCGCCCAGTATATGGATCTCCTTGAATACTAAACTTCACGCCATGTCATACTCATTAGGTTCTTTACACCATGTCATAGTCATGGGGACTTCACCCCATCTCATAGTCATGGGGAATTCACCCCATCTCATACTCATGAGTAGTATGGTTTGAGACTGAGCCTAAGCTGAGCCTCGTTAGTAGAATCCACCGACACTAAATACTCAATTCTAGTGCTCGTAGGATTTTACCTAACACACTATAGACACTGGTGAAGCCCAAAAATAGGCTTTTGATCGAGTTGGCCTTTGCACGTGATACGTGAAGAGATCTTGTACAGAGTGGTCAAACCCACCAAATCAAGTTGGCTTAACAAATTCTAGTTGGCTCAACAAATTCTGTTTGGCTCAAAGATTTCTATTTTGGCTCAAAGATTTCTATTTTGGCTCAACAACTTCTGCTTTGGCTCAACAACTTCTGCTTTGGCTCAACATTGGCATATCAAAGCCATTGCTTTGCAACTCCTCAAAAGTCTTATCCACCGTGTCTGCAAGGGTAAAATTCACCTCAGGACTGGTTCCAAGACAATCTCTGGATTACTCCCTCGATTGAAGCACAGGAACTCAATAAAATACTGCATACAATCAGATGTCTTATCTGATATTTGTTCTGCAGTGTACAGTGTTTTTCAAAACTATTGAAACCAGCACGACTTAACGTGTCAAATTACACTAGCAAAATTAAAGAAACAATAATTCAAAAAGTTTCGTACACCCCTCCCAAGATGTTGGATACAGGATATCAGGGAAACCGGTTCAGTTCCATCCGTTTTGACCCTTGATTGGTATTGCAAGACTCCCAAATGCAGTATATATGAGGCTAACCTCTAGATTTAGATTTCAGAATATTGAATTCTAGTGGAAGTTGGTGTGAAGCATTACGCCATTTGGCTTGAAAGACTGTGCGATGTAGTACGAAACTTTTTGAATTATTGGATTGTATAATTTGCTAGTGGGGGTTGAAACAATATGAAGCGGTGGTTTGAATAGTCTTGAAAAATACTGTATGTTTATTCATAGACTTTCTATATATAATTTTTTGTACGGATGGTGTACGGGTGGTGTACGGGTGTGTGGATTTTTTGAGATGTACGGGTCTAGCGTATAATAGTGCGATTTGGTGATGTTGTACAACCACTAACGAAGCCATGCTGGAGACGTCGGACCACCCAAAACTCAGCCGCCACGACCTTCTCCTGGAGCTCTTCAGTCTTCTCCAGCAAGTGGAAAACGGGCAGTTGAAGCCGCAGGATTTTGACAAGAACACCGGCTCCATCCGCCTCTCCCTAAACAACATTCGTCTGGTGGTCCAAGAATCCGAAGGTATTCACGAATCTATAGAGGAGCGGCAGAAACGCATCCACGCATTGAATGTGTGTAGCGAAAAAAAGGCAGCGTTTCTCTCGCGCTTTCGCCAAAGAGTCACCAGCGACTTGGACCGCGAAAAAGCGGGGAACGACGCAGCTCTCGAGGCTGTCAATACTAGGAGGGACAGCAATTAAGAGGCCTAGAGAGGAAGACCAAAGGGGAGATCTAGAGAGGAAAACCAAAGGGGAGACCCAGAAAGGAAGACCAAAGGTGAGACCCAGAAAGGAAGGACACCAGTGCATGGGCAAAGGGAGCCAGAGGAAGACAAGGGATTCATGTTTAGAGCTAGAAGGAACAGAGAGTAACAGAGGAACTGAGAAGTCAGGGAAAGACGATGTTGGATTACATGATTTTGTGAACAGAGTGTCAAGAACAGAATGTTGAAAAACATGATTTTGAGAAGACAGTGGTAGGAATAGAGTGAAAGGAACAGAGTGTGAACAGAGTGTTGGGAAAACAAACATGCTCAGAACAGACTCATTCAGAAATGGTCCTTAACAGTGTCAAAGATATACAGAGCACACAAGATCAGCAATGACTATTACTGACTTACGATTTCTGAATACTTCACTATTACTGACTGACTTACTATTACTGACTGACTTACTATTACTGACTGACTTACTATTACTGACTGACTCACTATTACAGAGTTCACTATTGATTGACTCTATTGGCTGACTACTGCTATTAGTATAATCTACTATTAGCAAACAGAGCATGGAAAACTGTATGCTAAGAAGACTGTGTTAGGTATAGAGTGTTAGCATTCATTATTCCATGTTCTGCTGCACTTCCATGTCGACGTCGACATTGACGTCATCGTCGCCATCATGACATTCGAATCTTCTTGTCTTGGCTCTTGGTTTATTTTCCTGATGGTACTTCTCAATATGTGAAGGTCCATGTTGAGACTATTTTAGAAGCCTGAAATTACGGGAGAGGGATAATAGACATGGTGTTATGGACCGTGTTGTGGACAGAATTATGGACCGTGTTATGGACAGAATTATGGACCGTGTTATGGACAGAATTATGGACCGTGTTATGGACAGAATTATGGACGGTATTATGGATAGGGAAGCTAGAGGATGGAAGCCAGAAGACACAGGTTGAAGGAGCAGGTAGGGTCCTGGTCAAGTTATGAGGATCAGATTACCAAGAGTTAGATTTCTGAAATCAGGTGGGAAGGGGGTTCGGAGAAAGGTTTGGCTTCATCTTGGTATTTCTGGATATGATTCAGGTAAATGCGCTGAGCGTCTGGTTAGTCTTTCCAACCCCAACCAGTATGAATACCGTGAGTTTCATCTTCCTTACCATACATGTGCATTAGAGCATAAAGCCATCTTCATTTGCATCCAAGATCCTCCAAGATCCTCCAAGATCCTCCAAGATCCTCCAAGATCCTCCAAGATCCTCCAAGATCCTCCAAGATCCTCCAAGATCCCCCAAGATCCTCCAAGATCCTACATGATCCTCCAACATCCATCCATCCATTTATGACACATTACTTGGGCCTCATGGAACTTGTTATGTTCTTTGTGACATTTATGCCCAAATGAAAGTATGTCGTTGATCATTCCTCAAGGGAGGAAGCGGGGCGGCTGATATAACTTTGAAACGTGGGTTTCGAAAAACGCTCCATCAGAACAATGGAAAGGGTTGTTCTAGAATGGCCATCATTGCGTCGTACATTGATGGACTGGTTATTGTTACCATCGGACAGAGAAGGGCCCATAATACCTCTCTAGACAGGGCCCTGCATATGGTGGGTCTAACAGAACTCCATTCATGAAATCACAGAACGATGGGTTTCTTTCTTCCTCGACAACGGCTTTTGGCTTGGTTGAAGGTCTATGGGGTGGTGATTACAAGCACTGAGTAGCCATGAAGTAGATCCATTGGCAGGTCGGAATAGGTTATGAGTTTTGAATTGAGATTTATTAAGAGCACATAGTTAAGAGGGATCTGGAGTGGGGAGATTGGAACTGGTTACGACTGGTTGATGTTACGAGCACTTTCTATACTAATGGTTACGAGCACTTTCTATACTAATGGTTACGAGCACTTTCTATTCTAATGGTTACGAGCACTTTCTAAATTAATGGTTACGAGCCCTTGTTAATACTAATGGTTACGAGCACTGTTTTTCTTAATGGTTACGAGCACTTTATATCCTAATGGTTACGTGCACTTTTTATACCATGGCCCATATACCATGACTCTTTCCCTCCAGACCCAGACCCAACAAACCAACAGATCTAACAGACCTAAAAGTATAAATATACAATATCGGCTCCCCACCAATTAATGTACTTGACGAGTTCTCCCCACTCCCTGTTTCTCCTCATGTACTCTCAACATAAGCTTTTCTTGTTGCAACCATCGATTCATTATAAGATATATTTCAGAAGACGTTACTCCTTGCTACCGACCACCAAAGATTTGTTGATGTTTTCAAAGATTTTGGAACATATTCTTCTGTGGTAGTAGCAAGTGCATTGTTTATTTCCTGTGAATGAACTGTCATAGAAAAGGATCGTTTTAAATTCATAGAGAAGGGCCGATTTCAATCATAGAAGTGGACCGTTTTCAATCATAGAAAATGACCGTTTTCAATCATAGAAAATGACCGTTTTCAATCATAGAAATGGACTATTTTCAATCATAGAAAATGACCGTTTTCAATCATAGAAGTGGACTATTTTCAATCATAGAAAATGACCGTTTTCAATCATAGAAGTGGACTATTTTCAATCATAGAAAATGACCGTTTTCAATCATAGAAATGGACTATTTTCAATCATAGAAAATGACCGTTTTCAATCATAGAAGTGGACTATTTTCAATCATAGAAAATGACCGTTTTCAATCATAGAAGTGGACTATTTTCAATCATAGAAAATGACCGTTTTCAATCATAGAAATGGACTATTTTCAATCATAGAAAATGACCGTTTTCAATCATAGAAGTGGACTATTTTCAATCATAGAAAATGACCGTTTTCAATCATAGAAGTGGACTATTTTCAATCATAGAAAATGACCGTTTTCAATCATAGAAATGGACTATTTTCAATCATAGAAAATGACCGTTTTCAATCATAGAAGTGGACTATTTTCAATCATAGAAAATGACCGTTTTCAATCATAGAAGTGGACTATTTTCAATCATAGAAAATGACCGTTTTCAATCATAGAAATGGACTATTTTCAATCATAGAAAATGACCGTTTTCAATCATAGAAATGGACTATTTTCAATCATAGAAAATGACCGTTTTCAATCATAGAAAATGACCGTTTTCAATCATAGAAATGGACTATTGTCAATCCACAGAAAATGACCGTTTTCAAATACGCTTGGATTTCGGAAACAAGAAACTAGACACCTATAGTTACCCTCCCCTTTTCGGAAACTAGTGAAAAAGAGACCATGGTCATTCGTGACCATGCTCTACAGGTAACGTACAGTACAACAAAGGAATATGTACTTTTGAGATCGAAATGCAGTTGATCTCAAGGAGATATCTGGCATAAAAGTACAGGAATTAACCAAAAAAAAAAAAAAAAAAAAAAAAAAAAAAAACGAATTTCATTTATACAGCGGGATTTGGTGGTCTGAGAGCCAAATGATGCTTTCAGTAAATTTCATTTCCTGCAGCGGAACCCCGGGCATAATCAAACTCGGAAACTCGAATCTAAAATGGCCGGGTGCATCAAAATAGAGTGTGAGGAGAAAAAGGGAGTAATCAAAAATGAGTCTAATAAAAAAGGGAGTAATCAAAAATGAGTCTAATAAAAAAGGGAGTAATCAAAAAGAGCCTAATAAAAAAATGGAAGCAATCAAAAAGAGTCTCATAAAAAAATGGAAGCAATCAAAAAGATCCAGTTAAAAAAAATAAACAGAGTACTTGAACACAGAATTGGTACGGAAAAGTCATTATCAAATGCTAATATCTATTTCAAAGATCCTTTTGACCGTCCCCATTGTTAAGCCTGATAAGTAGCCCCAAGGGCACAAGATAATGTAGAGTATGCAAGACCCGAAAGAATGATCACATATTCCTAATCTATTGTTAAGCAGTATTGCGTGACTGCCAAGGTGGTCTCCTTGAATCCCATATAAAGCCATGGCCATATAAAATCATGCCACTATCTCTCTTACAGAAGCACCAATAACCATGAAAAAAAGCCACTTTGTATTGACTTCTCTTCTTGCGGCCTGTGCTTGTGCCGAAACCAACAAACCATGGGCTTTTTTTGCAAAAGTAAATGGTACTTTTATGCCCCTCTCCTGCAAAGCGTACTCTGAGATGGGCCCCAACATCAATGCTTTCTCCTATGGCAACCTCTCGGAAGTCACCCAGTTCACTTTTCAAGGTGGTTATGCTATCAGCTCCGACGAAAACGCTGTTGATGTTGTGGGTAGTTCTGGAACGTTCTTTAGCATGGGACCAGCACTTCGCCAAACTAAATTGAAGCTTGATGCCCAAATGAGGGTCCTAAATTTGACCACCTACTCCTGTTTGAGCACCCATGGCAGGAATTTCGTTACGGACCAGAAGTTATCCACACATTGTTCCAAGGTGGAAATCTACTTTTTCAGATACACCAAGACAGGAAATGTGGTCTCCGTGGAACACCAAAAACGCAAATTGGAACACCGAAACCTCAAATTTAAACACCCAAAACTCAAATTTGAACAGCAAAACCTCAAATATAAACACCAAAAACCGAATCCCGGGCCCCAACCCAAGGAAACACCCCGCGTATTCTTTGCCAAAGTCAATGGTGTACTTGTGCCTCTTGGATCCCGTCTTGTTCCTTATAATGGACTTAAATACGGCGAATTGTGTTACGGTCCGGGGACTGGCGACCCTATTGAGTTCGACATCATTGGCGATGCGGCAATTAGCTTAAATACTGGTAACGATGGGTACATTGGGGTGCACAAAAAGTTGCTCAGTTTTGCTCCGACCATTGCCAAGAATAGTTTGAAATTGGATAAGAATCTGAAGCTCAACAATGCTGATTACTACTCATGCAGTGGCATTGACAATATCCAGTTTATTACCACTTATAGGTTTTTTCCGTTTTGTTTTCCGGTGGATATCTACCTCATGCACAACGGAGCCCAAACCATGATAAACCATTTGCCAGAAAGGGACGCTACTGCCTCTGAGGAAGTAAACAATATGACTGTGGTGGAGAACAAAATGGAGAAAGGTGCAAATAATGTACCCCCGAAAGAATTTTCAAACAAAGGGATTATTTCTCAGAAACAAACCCAAATGGCTCTGGAAGAAAGGGACCGTAATTCTTCAGGGGCAACTCGAAATTTGCCATATGTGTTCCATGCAAAGGTCAATGGCACAATGATTCCTCTCTCCGGGGTAATAGTTCCTCAATTCCAAGGCAATTTCAGCGTGATGTTTTATAACTCTGACAGACCACACCCCGTCGAATTCATCCTAGAACACAACCACTACGCTCTCAGCGTGGGTACAACCACCGACGGATACTTTGGAACCTTGGCTGGGATGTTTGCTTTCGGACCGGACATAACGCAGAGCTCCTTGAATATTGGGCCTGAAGGAAAGCTCATGGATGGCACTTTCTATTCGTGCCACAGCGGCCGCCTCAGAGGCCAAGTGATTGCATCCCGAATAATCAATGGCATGTGTTTTGCTGTGGAAATCTACTTCAAACATTTAGAAGAAGATGAGTCGTACTGGATGGAAAAAATGAGTCGTACTGAAAAAAATGAGTCGTACTGAATGAAAAAATGAATCGTACTGAAAAAATCAATCGTACTGAATGGAAAAATGAATCGTACTGAATGGAAAAAATGAATCGTACTAGCTGGGTAATCATGAGCCTATTGGAGATATATATTGAAAGGATGCTTGTGCCGTAGTGTAGTGGTGAGGGTGGATCTGGAGACGAATACTCAGGTTTAAACAGCCCAGATTCTATTATTGATGTTGGTGAAATACCCGTTACATAGGCGTAGATGCAAGAGTTCATCATCATTACCCACATACTATGTAAAGAAAGAGTTCGTACTTTCAACCTATATTTAGTATATATTAATTTTCAACCAATATTCAGTATGTATTAATTTTCAACCAATATTTAGTATTAATTTTCAACCTATATTTAGTATTAATTTTCAACCAATATTTAGTATTAATCTTCAACCAATATTTAGTATATATTAAAAAATAGGGATTTGTAAGTTGTACCTTACAAGACCAGTCTTAGACGAGGTGAGAGGTGGGTGAGAACTCTTCACCCAATTTCGAACTGACAGTGATGGTTTCTTGAATGCATATCAAACATTAAGCCCTTCACATACAGTCCATAGCATACAGACTATAGAATATAGACCATAGAATATGGAGTACATACCTTACGTTCACAGTTGTTTCACGGTTGTTTCACACTTGTTTCATACTTGTTTCATACTTGTTTAGTTGGTTCAATTGAATCAAATCTCAAATCTTCAAATCAATGGAACATTCCAAAAACCTGGCTTCTACTTCAATTTCTAAGGTGGGGAGGTACGGGTGTCCCATCTCAAAACGCGTCTGCTCATACAAGTCCATCGCCATGCTTGAAGTACCCTCCATTGACCAAATCCGATCCCGGCTTAAGGCCACGCCAGCACTTAGTGTCGGGCTCCCGATCTTCCTGATTCTCTTCTATGCAGTCTACCCTTCTCAGTCCACCGCCTTAGTGCTCTATCCCTCGGCCCCGATTGACCTTAACCTTAATGCCATATCCTTCTATATCTTCCCGCACGTGAACACGGTGCACTTGGTGCTTAATTTGGTTGCTATTTTCCCGTTGATTTCCCGCTTCGAGAAGGCAAACGGCACCGTGTATACCGGCATCACCCTTAACCTCTTGGCTGTTTTTACAGCCTTGGTGTATTGTGCCGTAGGACTCGTGCTTTTCCCCACGGATGGTGTGGCGGGATTGCTGGGCATTTGTTTCTCGTTTTTGACCTATGTGTGCTATAAAGAGCACGAAAAAACCCCCGTGGTGTGTACCTTCAAGGTGTCTGGGAAGGAGGTGTCGATTCCGACCGAGTACTTTCCGTTTTTGAATTTGTTTTTGGTGGCCGTGTTGATTCCGTCCACGTCGTTTTTTGGCCACTTGGCGGCCATTGGCGTGGGGTACTTTTTGGCCTTTGGCTGGTTGAATTTTGCCTACCCTCCGCCCAAGGCTGTGTTGTTCATTGAGCGTAAGTTGGCCCCGGGCATTGACCACTTGAAGGCCTTGGTGGACTTTGTTTCCGAGGAGCATGTGATGGAGGATCGTGGCCGGGATTATGAGTCGTTGTTCCATAGTGAGGACTTGGAGCTGGGGCCTGCACAGCCTTACGAGCCTTTTGAGCGTCGTCTTGGGACTGCTTCTTAGTCTGTCCATCTGTCCATCTGTCCATCTGTCTGTCAATCTGTCGGTCGGTCGGTCGGTCGGTCTAGTTGACTCTCTGTCCAGTCTCCACTCCAGTCTAATCAGTACTGGAATGATTTAAAACTGGGAAGATTCAGTCTGTGCATTCTAATAAATACTGTGAAGTGCCCAGTCTGTCTAGTCTGTATCTGTTGAGTGTCCAGTCTGCTTTCCAGTCCAGTCTCCAGTCTTTCTGTTTAGTCTGTCTCCAGTCAAGTCTCCAGTATCTGTGTGTCTAGACTATGGTCAGAATCTGTCTAGCCTATTCTGTCCAGTCTGTCAATCTAGTATCTGGTCTGCCTCTGACTTATCTTCAGCCTGGATCATTTTTGCCAGCATCTGCCTAATATCCAGTCTACCGTTTGTATCTGGCCAGTCTGTATCTGTTCAGTCTGTGCAGGTTCTAGTCTTTAGTCTGCTGTCAGTATCTGGTCTTCATCCAGTATGCTCTAGTCCAGTGTCTAGTCTGCAGTCTTCAGTCGCTTGTCAATAACCAGTCTCCAGTCGCTAGTTCCTAGTTCCTAGTTTCTAGTGTGTACTGACCAGTCTCTAGTCTGTTGAGCTTTTGGTCTCTGGTTTTCAAGTCTTTACTGTCTGGTCTCCTCAGTCCAGTCTCTAGGGTCCAGTCTGTGGTGTCTGTTCAGTTCAGTCAGTGCAGTTACTATCTTGATTTGGGCAGGGTCTTGTCTAGGTTTCTAAAGCCTAGTCTCTGGCCAGTCTCTTCACTATATGGTCTGTCCAGTCTGTGCAGTCTGTGCAATCTCAGGCCTCAGGTCTACTCAGTCTCAGTCGGTCTAGTCTGACTATCCTGCCATCTCTAGATTTACTATTCGGCCTAGTGTTCAGTCAGTCTAGTCGATTCTCCACTCTCTGGTGTGCCTACTCTGTGCAGTCTGAAGCCTCGGTCTACTCAGTCCAGTCTCTAGCCTGAGTCTCGAGTACTTCTCTATTCCATTGACGAAAAACCCGTACACCCCTAGGATATTCCATTGACTCCATACAAACTGACCCAAGATCTAAACCTCTAACCCCCAAAACACCTATTGCCTCAGACCATAAACCATATTCTGGGTTTTACCACTCGATTAGCTTATGACATGGTGTACGGGTGCGGTTGTATGCGCGCGCCCCAAAGGTACCCCGGAAATCAATCTGCTCCACATGCTCTTGTATTCCAAACAAATGACGGAGGAAAAAACTCGAGCGGAGATGGGATCCCGGAGACCCGAGCGGCGGAAGAAGAGAAAGAGTCGGCGGAAACGGGGCGCTGAGACGCGAAAAACGGAGCCGGACGCGGCTCTAGGTCGCCCAGTGTTGGACAGTACAGAGAACCGAGGTTCAGTTCCCGAAAAGCCCGCTTTTTCGGGGGAAAAAAGCCCCTTTGAGCCGTTGACACATGACGGAGTGGATAGAGCTGGCCAAGAAGGTGAATCTGGTGAAATTCCGGGCTCAATCGCTCAAAATGGCTTATCTATAGACCTGTCCAAATCATATACTTCTACACAGGCCAATTCCTCCATCATTCCACCTCCAAAAACGTCCAAACCGCAATTAGATACGTGTCTGCGCCCTCCACAATCCAGTACAGAGTTACCCCGGAAGAGCCCGAGGAAAATGGCGCTTTTACGCCAAAAACAGAGTGCCGATGCTGTTGCAGAGCCGGATTTCGTCAGCGAGCTCAACGAAAAGAAGAGAACACGCCCCGGCAGCCTGTCTGTGGAAGCAGAGGACGGAAAATACCCCATGCTTCTTGCCGGCCAAAACATGGACGGAAAAGCCCAGCTTTTCGCTGCTCCAGTGTCCCAAATAGTGGTGTACCATGAACAACTCCAAAACCAACGGCTGCAAACGTCTGGAACACTTCTAGCGCATGGCGAGTTTGAAGTTTTTCAGCTCCACAACGGAGATGTCACGTATTTGGCCTGTGGCCGGTCGTTTGTGTACCCATTACTACGGAAATTAAAGATTCTACAGACCAGTCGCAACGAGTTTGTGTTGCCATTGGTCAATCCAGAACGGTACTGGAAAATCCATGTTTTGACTTCGGACATGGAGCTTCGAAAGTTTCAGCAGGTGCTCAAACTGGTGGTGAACTTTACCAATTTGGCAGAGGATGCCAAGGAAGTGGAGGATTTGGTCATGGGCCAGGAACATGTGCAGGTGAAACAAGACAAACTAGAGACAAAACAAAGTGGGGAACAAGAGACAGACCCAAGAAAAATAGACACAGACCTAAATGTGGATTTAAATGGTGAACCAAATGGGGAATTAAACGACGGCTTGAATAGGGGAGCAAAGGTCAATGGGGCACTGTGTGAAGGACAAATAGAGGAAGTGACGGATTTAAATGGAGATCATTATACACCGTTCTTCAGCCAGATCCCTGAGTCTCCACCGTCGGTGCCGGTTCTGCCCCAACAAGCTCTGTTCAATGATACAATGGATTTCCCCTCCCTCTCGTTGACCAAGGAAGCACCGGAAACCTCCAACCAATCGATCAATTCGGCCATGGCCAGTTTTAATCTTGATCTGGAGAGAACGGTTGCAAGACCTACGCGTCCGAATCTACTTTTGGGTCAAGATGTACAGAGTACCAGGCAGGCCCAGAATGTTCAGGCCCAGAATGTTCACCATAACGTCCAGGCCCAAAGTATCCAGGCCCAAAATTTTCAAAGTCACAATGTCCAAAACTTTCAAAATACTGTCACTATGGCTAAACCAATTAACCATGTCAACCCATTCTTCCAGAATTACCCCAAACATGGACCTAGCATGGAACGCAAGAAACTGACGTCATCTTCGTCTTCCATGGACTCGCTTCTTGACGAGTACGAAGACAATATCTCCACCACCCAGTCGATCCACTACAATGTGTCCAGGCCCGGGTCCCGAGGCACTTCGTACGTATCCACGGTTCGGTCCGCAGCCATAGCGCACCACCGCAGTGCCCCCATGTACCAGTACTCACATTCCCGATTCGGCAGCGAGTCCAAAGCAGACGATTTCCCATCCACGTCCCTTTCACAATACGAGAAGAACCGCCAGAACAGTATCAGCGGGCGATCGCAAAAGTCATCAGTCAGCGAACTCTACTCGTCGGTTTCTAACTGGATGGAGCCCGGGCGCACCGCGCGCAACCTCACGCATTCCAAGTCCATCCAATCCTTGGCCACCAAAAAGAGTTTCCACCGCCACTCTAACATCAACAACTACAACCACCCAAACCCAAACTCCAATTCAACCAACCACGCAAATCCAAGCGCCAATTTGAACGAAACCTACCGCGAGATCTACCGGTCACTCACTCTGCACAATCTAAAACATATTGTGGAGAATGAGGGCCAGGGCCTTGCGTTGAGCAAGAGTTCAAGTATGGTGGAAATGCGCGGGGGAGAAACCACCGAAAAGGAATTGAAGCGCGGTGGAGACCGTGGAGTGACGGACGTGAAGGGGCGCGGGGACTTCAAAGGCCGCGGGTTGCAAATGAAAGGGAGGAGTATGGCCGAGCTCCGCGACCCCTCGCTCAAGGCCGACGGGTACAGGGCTGATGGGCTTAAGGGAGACGGGCTTAGTCCAGCTCAAGTGTACAAGCTTTTGAGCGAGCGAGATGAGAAGCCGTCGGGGTTGCGAAGGCTCTTTGGCTGGTGATGCAGAGATGAGATTGAGATGAGGCTGGGGACTGGAGAGAGATTGGAGCTAGTGGTTGGGGACTGTGGAGAGAAGGGTTGGAGGATCCGATAACAGTGACAGGACCCAGAGATGATGGAAACTGGACGCTTACTATGACAATGACTGGGAAGAGACTATGACTGAGTGTGAGAGTATAAGACTGTGTGAGTGTGAGAGTGTGAGAGGTGAATCCCTGACTACGAGACTATGTGTTAGGCTCAGCACGAGACAGTGACAGTGAAAGATGAAGGGTCATCGGTTACTGGTAACTGTGGAGTATAAGATAAGACCCTAGGGTCTGGGACTTAAGGATCTAAACTCTGACTCTAGGGCAAAACTCAGGGCCTGAGACTTGGGTCTGGGTGTTTGGATCTGGAGATTGAAGTTTCATATGAGACCTTTGTCTTTGAAGAAGCAGGCTCCAGAAACTACAAAAAGACTTGATCCGGACCCAAGAAGAAGCTGGCCAAAAATGACCATCTAGTTTTCTTGGTACACTACTCGGGCGCTGGACTAGGACGTTGGACTAGGGCACTGGACTAGGGCACTGGACTAGGGCTACGAAATGAGGGCTACGAAATGAAGACCACGAGACTAGACTAGGTGGTCACTCTTATTGGCTACCTGGTTTTATCTCGACTTATTTGAAAACAAAACCAGTTCTGTTTCTGCAGTCTCCTTCAAATGATCGTTTATCTTCTCCCTGAAAAATAACTTTATGGCCTTCGCCGTATGTGGAAGAAGTGGAGGAAGTGGTCTAATTGACCATGAATTGCCTTACTGGAACTGTTCTAAAGACCATATCTGGAATATCTGGTCTACATATGTGAAAATGACTCACTTTCCAGTAAAGTATAGTGGTCTACTATACCTTATGTGGAGAAAAAGTGGTCTAAATTGAGGAATTGAACCCCTGACTGCCCTATTGGATCAAGGTCACTTGGCCTAATGGATAAAGGTCACTGTGGAGGTTCACGTACCCATTATCTGGACTATTTAACTAGCACTGCATGGATCCTGGCTGTCCGTCCATCAAGGTCTATGTACCAGCAAGTAATTGATTCTGAGTGGTTTCATTACTGATTTTATCGATTACTGCTTGGCTCGATTACTGCTTGGCTCGATTACTGATTGGCTCGATTACTGATTGGCTCGATTGCTGCTTGGCTCGATTGCTGATTGGCTCGATTACTGATTGGCTCGATTACTGATTGACCTGAAAGATGGATGGTTGGTTGGAACACATTTACTGTGCAATCAATATATGCATATTTATGGAAAGCGAAAGATCAAGAAAAAGACGAGGGAGAGGAGACCATGAATCATCTAGAATATACCTTGTGTACGGGTATCTGAGCGTATTGTCTCTTGCTGCATTCGAAAATGACGGCAAACCCCCGTGCACCAGCCTAAACTGGGTCAAAAGTACCCAACGCCAAACCCTATTTTTCGTAGATCAAACACTCTAATGGGTGATTTCGAACATCTCGTGTCGTAATGAATATAATTGCCTGGTTCTTTGCTTCTTTTTTATTTGTTGAAAGTGGCCATTATGACGATTACGAGCCCTGCCCTTTACATCCATGAGTACTGTCCCAATTCCAAGCCCATCCACAATTGCAAATTCACATTGTCATCACATGATCATCAAATTCAATCGTATTTTGTACTGCTCTTGTATACAGTTCTCATATGTCGTTTCTAATACAATCATTACCTTTACACACTACTACTACTACTACTACTACTACTACTACTACTACTACTACTACTACTACTAATTATAATACTACTAATACTACTAATTATAATACTACTACTACTACTACTTTAATACTACTAATTATAATACTACTACTACTAATAATAATACTACTACTACTTTAATACTACTAATTATAATACTACTACTACTAATAATAATACTACTACTAATAATAATACTACTACTAATACTATGTTAGACCTACCATGGGTAAATACACTACCCATAGAGGTATTGTTCGAGCCTACGAATGCCAATGACTCGTCCAAGGCACCATACCCCGTGACTTGGACTCATCCTTTCACCTTACCTCGTGACATGGCGTTTGACCACCATGCTCCACTTCTCTGGTACTCATAGGTTGACTATATAAGTACTCGGATTCCCACCTATTGGGGATCCATCAACGAACGAACATAACCCCAGTACCAGACGTATTCGAGAATCTAACATAATACTAATACTACTAATACTAATACTAATACTAATACTAATACTAATACTAATACTAATACTAATACTAATACCAATACTAATACTAATACTAATACTAATACTAATACTAATACTAATACTAATACCAATACTAATACTACTACGCTTAAACTTTAAAGATGGCATCTTGTATGGCCATAATATGGATATTAATAAGTCCGATGATACCGGATATGAGTGAAACTTATTTAGCAAAAAGTCTTCAACTTTATCTAACACGCTCTTTCAGAATGTACGTCTCCAAAATAGACGACATTCTAGTCTTCCAACTTTATCTAACCATATGCATTTATCCACTCTATGGTAAATTCAATCATGATTATTTCACAGTACTTACAAATATATGTGCATAATTATACAGAAGAAGATGTTTCCATTTGAACATATAGGTGTTAAGTCTACGTAATAACCATAAATTATTGTTTCTTTTTACCTGCAATTTGTATACAGTTCATGTGATTAAACGGTCATGTATGAATAATCAGGAGTTGTATTATGCGACATACTATAATCTTATTGTTAATCAGGACCACCTACTCTATTCTACTACACTATAATATACTACACTATAATATACTACACTATAATATACTACACTATAATATACTACACTATAATATACTACACTATAATATACTATGTTAGATTCTTGTTGAACGTATTGTACTAAGTTATCTATTTATCCGTTGATGGATCCTCACCAAAAGGAACCAGTGCGATTTATATAGCTTTAGAAGAGAAACGTGGCAGTGAAAACTCTTCACCAGAACAATGGTGATGATTGTTCTGGCATCTTCGAAAAAGGGCCATCATTGTTGATGGTCGAACGCGGTGGGACGGCGTTCGTAGTAGCCCTAAATAGGATCGGGCAGAGAGACTTTCTAATCCCTCCATAGGTAGGTTACTACCCATGGCAGATCTGACACTATACTACTATACTCTACTACTATACAACTATACTATACTATAATATAATATAATATACTACACTATACTACACTATGCTACACTATACTACACTATGCTACACTATACTACACTATGCTACACTATGCTATACTTGTTAGACCCATCACGAGTAGACACACTACCCATAGAGGTATTATTCGAGCCTACAAATGCCAATGACTCATACCCCGTGACTTGGACTCATCCTTTCGTCTTAGCTCGTGGCATGGCATCTAACTACTACTACTTCTACTACTACTAATAATAATAATACTACTACTAATACTACTACTACTACTACTACTACTACTACTACTCTGATACCAGTACTAGTAATAATAGTCACTGTTATACTACTGTACTGTATCTATATCTACTTGCAGTACAGTAACTATGTTGACGTGTAAAGTTGTAGGTTTGTAGACTTCTGATAGACTGCACAGACTACTTACACTCACAAACTAGACTGATGGACAGTTCAAAGAAAGTATAATGATAGGCTACTTACACACTGTGGATTGTAGATTGTATAGAACTGTGGATTGTAGACTGTATAGAACTGTGGATTATAGACTTTATAGAACTGTGAATTATAGATTGTATAGAACTGTGGATTGTAGATTGTATAGGGATACAGAGCAGTAGACTAGACTTCTGGAATCACCTATAAAATACCAGTCTAGTTTTGTCAATCTTCTCCAGACGGACCTTTCATAAAGGGCTTTGTTAATAGCAACAAAAAATATACTTGATAAAAACCTTTGGTAAGATCCCTTTCACGGACCCTGGAGTGATATTAAGGTCAATAGAAATATGACTACAGACTGTATAGACCGTTTTAAATTAGTAGATTCTGTATGCCTTCCTGACAGGCATAACAAGTGGACCTTTCAATAACCATGAAGTACAGTCCACTTAGTATACTGAGCACTTTTTTAAAGTTCATATTCTCATCAAGGTAGGTAAATACAGGAGATACACTACTCTGTTTCTGGGGTCTTGTTTCTGGGGTTTTGTTGTTTGGTGGTCTGGGAGTAGACGACAACTTGATATGTTCTCTCAGACAATAATCTGCTTAATTAACTAACACTAGAAATTCGAACACGATATGGAAGAATTCCATCTTATATAGAATTCAGTAACTCTGTTAAAGCGTTTTAGCGTAATGTAAGTAGGAGACATTCCTATTCACTCTAGAGACTCTAGAGACTGTATAGATTATATAGATTGTAGAGACTGTAGGGACTGTAGGGACTGTATGTAAATAATTAAAGACTGTACTTACATAAATCCAGAGTTCTCGATTCGAGAAATACGGAGGAGAAGAAACTCTTGGGATCCCTATTGAGGTAAGTCCCCTTAACATCTCCCCTTCCCCTCCAACACTTCAAGTACTGCTCCACTCTCCTTTCAAAATTCTTTTCATCTTTCCATCACTATATTTGTACACTATCGGTCACTCGTCAAGTACAGTAATGGAAATACCACACTTTGAGCTGCCTCATAGACTGCTGTAGTCTAAATACTGCACTCTAAATCTGTACTAAATACTACTCTAAATCTGTACTAAATACTACTCTAAATCTGTACTAAATACTGCACTCTAACTCACTTGTCCATGCATATAATGCACCAGTATACGTATATTAAGTACATAGTATAGTCACAGTCGTCAAGGCTACAAGCTCAATATGTAGGTGGGTGCATATACGTTTCAGGACTCCAATACAAACAGAAGCTTAAGGTGTGTATATGGGACTTTTTCTTAAAATAGTAGTAAAGTACAGTCAGCAATGTAGAGTCAGTAAAGTATAGTAAATCGAGTAAAGCACTATAAAGTGTATATCCAGATAGTGGTATACATTCAGGAGAGTATTCCCTTAGAAAAGTTACAGACGCTTGTATGGTTGATAATTACTATATTGTACTATACTCTACTACACTACAGTACATTTACTACTCTACTACACTACACTACTCTACACTACACTACTCTACACTACACTACACTACACTACTCTACACTACACTACACTACTCTACTCTACACTACACTAAATACTGTATATCATAAGATTATTGCATTTGCGTTTTAAGAAGTCTTCATCTCCTATTTGTTTTATTATTTCCATATTACTATTTTATAAATAACCTGTATAATGTATAATATATTATAGTGAGTATTGGCTTATCAAGTTCCATTCTTTATATATATTTACCGTAGGTTCTACTGTACCCTCTAAATAAATTAAACAAACTAATAATTCAAAAGTTACGGTTTTTAATATTTTATAGACACTCCACATAAACCATTATTCCGAATTTTTGATGCTTAGCAATTTTTAAGTCATAAGTACGAAACGTTTTGCATTGGTTGTTTAAATTTGCTAGTGTGGTTTGAATCGGTTTGAAAAATACTCTAGGATTGTAGAATTGTATGTTTAGATTCTATACCCTCATGGATTTAACTTAAGACTTATAACCTGTATAGAGAGTATGATACATAAGTAGACTATTACAAGGAAGTAAAAGTCCGAGTGGTAGACTATAGACTTTAGAGTAGTGGTACTAGTGTATAGTATTCTAGAGCAATGAGAATAGACCATGTATCGAGTATAACATGAAGTATAGAGAACTGGAATTATAGGTAGTGTATTAGACCTAATAGGTATTGCAAAGTAATGTAGAAAATACATAGTAATCTCGACTGATGGCGTGTATTGTATGCCACACAGAACATAGAATCACGACAACAAGGCTACCCCACCACGTCCAAAATTGTGTACACATTGGAATATTTGAAAAAGGGAAAATTCGTGTCTAGAGAGGCTGTCAAATACTATGACTAGAGACTAGAGACTATGCTAGAGACTAGGCTAGAGACTACACTAGAGACTACACTAGAGACTACACTAGAGACTACACTAGAGACTACACTAGAGACTAGAATGTATGTAATAGACTGCATAGATTACAGTCTATTTACTGGAGTCTTTGGATCAGTAGTTACTACTCAAGTGCTCTCCACACTCTATCACTATAGGTTCGACCACTACTAGTACTCACTATTTGGTGTGCTGATTTGACTATTAGGTACTCCGTCAAGGTAATGATCATCTTTGAACTATGGTCGTGGGGCGGTATTGAGCCTTGAACTTCCAGATTAAGCAGTAGCTTACAGAGGAACAGTGACGTGATAAAGAACAAGGACACTAGTCACAAAGAACAGGACAGTAGTGACAGGAGTGTATCTATATTATATACAAGCTGGCAGAGCCTACAATTGAGGGGCGCCAGGCACGGGGTTGCCGTTTGCATCTACCAAGCCTTGTTGCATCAACATCAACTGCTCGTTTCCGGCAGACTCAAACTGTAAGCCACAGCCCAAACGGGAGGTGTTTTTGGAGTGGTCGATTTCTCCGGAAAACAAGATGGAAACCGTTGGCAACACTCTCTTTTCCATGAACACGCCCACCTTACCCAAGGTATCCAATTGACCACGGAACACGGATTGTCTGTACTCGTACTTGGCACCGATGGTGGTTTGGCCCTCGACCACGGGCTCGTAGCCAATAGGAGTGCCCATCAAGGAGTCGGTGACGGGTTTGACGGAGGCCACCAATTGTGTTTCCAATCCGGCCTCCACCTTGTCGGTGACCTTTCTCCAGAAAGTACCCACCAAGGCACCCTGGGCCTGCAACTGTGCAGTGGCAATCCAGTTTTCGTTGTTGTAGCGGGCAAAGTAGTTGACAGCCGAGTCAGGAGGAAGAGACATGGCTTGTCTGGAGTACATGGCCTCTAAACCAACGGCCAATTTGGGCGACAACGACTGCAAGAGCGAAGCCACAGCGACACCAGAGAAACCGCCGTTCAAAAGCGAAGGGTTCAAGGTCTTGAGGTTGACGGAGAAATCGTTGGCCTGGTAGTCTTGCTCCCACTGGCACATGGCAGGCTGGCCGTTGGCAATCTGTAATGTGAGTTTGGAAATGTTATGGGCATCCCAACCGTAGTTGACTTTACCACTGAATGAAAGGTCGTTGTCCACATTTCCCTGCACAAAGAAGTCCTCCACAGCGTACAAGGCGCTGAAAGCGTAAGGAGGCAAGGCATTGGAGCCAATGGACAAGGTGTGCGAGGTCTGGAAGGCCGGGTTGAGCGAAAAGGCCTTGTTAAGATCGGCACGGAGACCCGTGAAAAAGTATTGGGTCAAAAACACATCACGGGTGACCTCCTTGGTGAGGCCTTCGATGGTGCCCGGGTTGGTCAAGCCCAACGACTTGCGGTGCTCGGAGATGTTGATGTAAACGTCGTTCAAGTACGAAAAAACCGGGTTGGACGACCACAAGCCGTTTTGCTTGGGCATCTCGGGCGCAAGGTTAGGGAGCGTCGGAATCGTCACCTTGGAGAGGTCCAAGGATTGGGGAGCTTGGGCCATATTTATGTTGGAGGTGGGGGAGAGAAGCAAAGTAGTGAGTTGATCGGTGAGAATTTTTCGTGGGCCGTGATTTACGCTCGCGCGCGCTACTGCCAAGTCTGCCTGCGTAATCTTCAGTCTACCAGCTACTACCACTACCAGCTACTACCACTAACAATCACCACCACTAACAATCACCACCACTAACAATCACTACCACTAACAATCACTACCATTACCAACCACTACCACTAACAATCACTACCACTACCAACCACTACCAACCATTACCAACCACTACCAACCATTACCAACCACTACCAACCATTACCAACCACTATCAGCTACTACGTCAGTAGTGTAGGGTAAACTAGGGATAATTGGCATTTTGTCATTTTAGGATGTCAGTTGAGGACGGTGTAGTTTTGATAGTTGAGATATAAAGGGGGGGTATATAATGGATGTATATAGTGGATGTATATAATGGATGTATATAGTGGAGGTATATAGTGGTGTGGTTTTGGTGGACTTGTGGGGTGTTGGTATTTGTATATGGTTGACATTATAGTGGTATACTGCGAACTGAGAGTGAGTAAGTGAGTGAGTGAGTGAGTGAATGAGTGAGGGAGTGATTGACACTGTAATAAACAAAATAGACCACAAGATTTTTATTAAAGTGGTATACAGTCTGGGACACCATTGTTCTACCCAATGCAAACGTAACGTACTATTTCTTGGTACTGCCTATACACATTCCTGAATAGGTATACTCCTCATCATGCCCATATGAACTGAGTGAGACTGCGAACTGAATGAAAGAGTGAGAGAGCAGTTTTTCTACACATAATTTTAGAGACTATATTAGGATATTTTACGGCTTCCACGACATGCACGGTCAAGTAGGTACTAAAATTATGATTTTTTATGACATGATTGACTAATTTCTTCTGATCTAGTTCTGGTTCTAGTTCTGGTTATGAGCTCTGGTTCTAATTCTGGTTATGAGCTCTGGCTTTACTTCTGGCTCTAATTCTGCTCGGCCCAGTATTTCTACCCACGACAGTGTAGCCATAAAAGAGTTTCCGAATACTTGACTCATTAGCTCTAGATGATTTGAATATTAGAACGTCCGATTTGTATGTCGAAATTGTTTGATCAAAACACAACAATGCGCAATTGACAAAATATTTGAGCCGAAAAATAGTCTAAGATGGAACGAGTCGCCAGAAAGACATGATATATGTGTTCAATAGATTCACGAAATCAAAAGGCTAAACATTAGACTTGCCATGGACAGAAACAGCTGAATTAGGGATTGGTCCTGGACAGAAACAGCTGAATTAGGAATTGGTCCTGGACAGAAACCAGCTGAAGTAGGGATTGGTCCTGGACAAAACCAGCTGAATTAGGAATGGGTTGACTGCTAGTAATAGTGGGGGATTGGTCCTAAACTGGGGGGTGACTGACACCAGATAAACTGATCCGGAACTGAATAAGTACCCTGATACATTTATAAGCAGTAAATTGTGCTATGTTACATAGTGACTTGAATACAGGAGTTTTTACACCGAGTGTCTGTCTCGATACTGGCAACAGTTAGGGTAAAGCAGGTCTGATGACGTTTTCTCCCCAAAACCCACGTTTATGACATTACAGAAACGAGATGGATGAATGGAGATAAAAAAAAACGAAAATATCAGTGATCAGCACTTCGGCCACTGGCTGATTTATATGTAGTACGACATTTGCAGGATCTATTTATTTATCCTAGGACTTGAAATCACGGCTTTCAGACAGAATTTATGGCTTATAGTATGACATAAATATGACTCCAAAGAAGTTACCACATACATTATTTGATGTAACATTTTATGATGCCCGAACGGTTCAATGTTGAGTTGTTTTTGTCCCAATTGAATCAACAAACAGATGCTTTTGGAGTGCACAACATAGTCTCTGGTTCCTTCTATCACATCATCAATGTATGCCAAATTAGAGTGGTAATTGTTGAGCTTGAGGAAGATTCTTTTGGTTATGAGTAATCTCCAGGTTGGCATGACATTCAGATTAAACTGCAGCTAAGAAGATCACTCATACTACTACTACTACTATAACTGAGAGATCCATTTAGGCAGGCCTCCCATAGGGATATTGAAAAGTCCATGTGGTCTAATATTAACAATGGCCTCACAATACCCTAGTACACCAGTATAGTAGTATAATATAGTAGTATAATATAGTAGTATAATATAGTAGTATAATATAGTAGTATAATATAGTAGTATAATATAGTAGTATAATATTATAGTATAATATAGTAGTATAATATAGTAGTATAATATAGTAGTATAATATAGTAGTATAATAGTATAGTACAATACAATACAGAATACAGTATAAAACTATAGAGTAGTAGAATACTAGAGTAGTACACTTTATACAGAGACTCCATTACGGTGGAGAAGTATAGTCTAGTAGAGTTGATTATGAGCTACATTAATTACCCTATTGTTGAAGTTCATGCTAAAAGCGTTCTTCAAGCCTGTTCCCTGGTTATAAGCAGCTAGAATTTCCCCTTTGAGGACAACGAATAAATATAACTATGTGCATTAAGGTACACAAGAAACCAGAAGAATCTAAGATTAGTGTAGTGTAGTGTGGTGTAGTCAGTCAGTAACCAGTAGTCAGTCAATAACCAGTAGTCAGCCAGTAATGTATCGAGTAGTATTGTCTACTTGAAAAATATAGGCTTATCATTGTATAACCGTATTTTGAGTAGTACGAATAATATCACTAAAGAACTGTACATTAATATACACTGAGATATGGATGAAATGAGTATAAGTATAAGTATAAGTATAAGTATAAGTATAAGTATATGTACTTGATCATGTAATATCAAGGTATACTACCACGAAGAAGATCAAGCCCGGAAGATGATCAAGCCCGGAAGAAGATGCCCAATAAATCAGCTAATAAGTAACTTTCCAAATTCCAAACCAAAGAGTCCAAATATACTTGAAAAGATTTATTTAACCAGATCTAGAAAATTCTTTGGTGGGTTTCCAATAATGTATACTCTAGAAAGCTGTAATTTAGTAGTATGGTCCCACTATATCACTAGACTTCATTATAATATACATAAGGCCTCAGAGGTACAGTATAGTGTAGTATGCTTAGTGTATTTAAGGTGTCAAAAAGAAAAATCCTCTTACTATTTAGTCTTGCAGTATGTAATTGTCATTGAGGCTAGAGCTGGAGCAATGATGGGGAGTATAATGATGCCATGTTCATGGAGGGCCACTTGCTCGTTGTGGCTCATAATATGAGCATCACCCGTCTCGTCTCTTGCACATGGGAGTAGCGAATGTTTGGCATTGCTCCCATGAAAGTGGAACACCGCATTCAGTTAACCAAAGCATTTTTTATTATCACATTTTTTTTTGTTAGGTAGGGGCCACCACTTTTTCAGAGTCATTCTTGCATTGACTACTACTCATAATTCAAACTAATGGTACCAGGACTAGCCCACTACTGTGACTCAAAAATCATAGCACTCAAGACAGACATCATACAAATTTCATTCTACAGTGTCATACGACGACAATAGTGATCGGAATAGTACTTGGGATAATAGTACTGGGAAAATGAGTGGCTTCATTACTAATAAGTAGCATAATAACCCCTGTAATATCTATAGTGAGTTGGTATGTTTAGATTCTTGATATTACCAATAAAAACAAAAAATAAACTCAAAAATAAGGTAAAACTGTATCAGTCAATACTTAATCCCATAGTGATGTCTAACTCTATATCTCACTAACCAGACAAAATGAGGTAGTCACTAAATCCTCACTTACTTTATAAGATAGTTGAAGATATGAGGTGGATATATAAATATTGTAAATGTAGAGATTAGCAAAGTGTGCATCAAAAAGATCCATAAGACGAAGGATAAAAGTAATAAAAACATGAAAAATAGAGAGTATAGAGTTAGGGTATAGAGTTAGGGTATAGAGTATAGGGTATAGAGTTAGGGTATAGAGTATACGGTATACAGTATAGAGTATACAGTATAGAGTATAGAGTATAGAGTATAGAAAAACTATTTGATTCTATTAATTGCCTAGTTTAATTCTCCGAAATTATGAAAAACTCGGAATTCATCCGCATATCTAACAAAATTAGTCACAACTCTTGTCTAGTCATAAGGGTTTATAACAATCTCTACAATTTCAAGGATGAAACTTTTTATAGCCTCCTTGCTGTATCTGGAGGTATAAAACTACCTTTATGTCTACCCGTTTTATAGTATTCAATGGTAGTTTGTAAAGCACCAAGGGTTCAGTTGATTAACAAAGGAGACATAATTCCTCCTTGAGGAACACCTTCTATATTAGGTGATATACTGTTATCGATCTCTAATATAGGAGCTTTAAGAAATAAAGATAATAAATCCTTTAGCCATAGATCTATTATGATTAAGTCATCTATGTAAAATATCGTGAAAACATTATTTGATATCTGGATAAATAATATATTTATCAACAAAGAAATAAGGATTAATATCTGGATTGTAATTATTTAGAAACTCTTTTATGAATGCATGATATTTTTTCTTAGACTATGTCTACTTCTATTATGAGTAACTAAATTAGGGAGAGTAGGGGCAGCTATTAGACAACCACGTACAGGACGAAAACCAAAGAAATGAGTGTGACCCATAGACTGGATAGGAGATTAGATAACTTATAAAATTAACATTTGAACAGATCTATTCTACATAGTGGGAAGACGAAATTCTAAGATTGAACGATTAGTGTAGGTATTTCAAATGTATTGAGTAGCCTAGCCCAGGTTTTTGATATTTCAATAATTAAAATTTTATGTTAAGCTTATGTTTAAGAATGTGAACATGATTTTGATTAGCTACAGGTTTAAAAATGTGAACATGATTTTGATTAGCTACAGGTTTAAAAATGTGAACATGATTTTAATTAACTACAGGTTTAAAAATGTGAACATGATTTTAATCAACTACAGGTCTAGGAGTATTTTATATTTGTTTATACTCCTGCCTCAGTAATATAGTTTTAGCATGTCCAAGTTTTGCTTTAACTTCTCTCTTTCAAGTTATCTTTGGACCCATTTTTTTAACATGTACCTTGAAACTCTTTTTCCTGTCTAGAAAATCACCACCGATACAAGTTATTGAGTACCACAACACCACGTCTTAAGTTTGGAAATTTTCTTTCTGAGTGGAGTGGATAGAGTGGAGTGGATANTTTGGAAATTTTCTTTCTGAGTGGAGTGGATAGAGTGGAGTGGATAGAGTGGATAGAGTAGAAATTTCTGCCTAAAAACCTATTGATGCATTCAACTCCAAGGTACACCATTCCCCAGGTGCAGTATGATTGGACCGCTTAAAGCTCTAGTTTGGTGGCCCACGTTTTGATCTACTTGGGCTGACTTACATTGTATTTGGTTACATATATAGGAGTGCTTAGATATATAGGAGTGTTTAGATATATAGGAGTGCTTACATATATAGGAGTGGTCAGGATTATATTGAACGATGAGAGCCAATAGGAAAGTCTACTTCCCACATATTCGTTGTGCAAAAATGCTTAGCGGAGTAAGTGATTTCTATATAAGATGGAGTCTTCCATATCCTGTTTGAGTTTCTAGTGTTAGTTACTTAGAATATTTTCACCAGAAACAGCCAGACCAGAAGCAGCCAGATCTCCAGAAGCAGCCAGATCTCCAGAAGCAGCCAGACCAGAAACGGCCAGATCCAGAAACGGCCAGATCCAGAAATAGCCAGACCAGAAACTGAGTACCATAACTCCTAAGTATTTACCTTGATGAAACTATGAACTTTAAAATAGTGCTCAGTATACACTGGACTGTACTCCATGCTTGTTGAAAAAACCACCTGATGTGCCTGTCAGGACACACGGAACCTAGTAATCTAAAATCCAGAGCCAACAGAAGAAATATGTGTAGTATTAGAATGTAGCGTATAGTACAGTAGTACAGTAGAGTATAGTACAGTAGTACAGTAGAGTATAGTACAGTAGTACAGTACACTATAGTACAGTAGTA
>NLAL01000255.1:0-23160 GCA_002374735.1 Metschnikowia sp. 13-106.1
AGTACTTCACTGACACTTCACTAGTACTTCATTGACACTTCACTAGTACTTCACTGACACTTCACTAGTACTTCACTGACACTTCTACCAGATGGATTAGTCTCAGGCAGTCTCCTCATGATAGCAGATAAAATTAGGGCAGATGATCAGTGCATAAGATCAGGGCAGATGATCGGAGTAGAAACCAGAGCAAAATCAGAACACTGGAGTACAGATATTCTACCACATGGGCTCTTTTCACTATGGTAGCATGACCAATGAGAGTACATCATAGAAACAGTACCAGAAATTGTATGACACTAGAGACTGCTAGTGGTAGAGACCTCTAAACCTTTCTATACTGACCCTAGAGCTTCTACTCTCAAGTCGCCTCTTACTTCCATAGGGCTTTTTCACTCACTCTCATAGAACACTGGACTGTAATGGACACATTTGGGATCTCGTTAAAGGGAAGACTTGGAAACCTTCAATCTCAACCACAGTATCCTAAAATTGACATATCCAAGGGAACGAAAATCCGCTTTGGCCCTAACTCCCTTGAAGCATAATCTTAATTGTTCCGAGTTTCGAAACCTCTAAAGACTAAAGACCAAGCTGACTTCTTAAGAAAACATCCTAAACAACCTCATAATAACCTCATAACAACCTCACAACAACCTCACAACAACCTCACAACAACCTCACAACAACCTCACAACAACCTCACAACAACCTCACAACAATCTCAACTTCCTCATAAATAATCAAAATAAAAACGTAGAATAACCTCAAAAACTGAAAATATAAAATAACCTCAAAATCGACAAGGTAGAATAATAACCTGATAACTTAGTATTTGGTGGAATGATAGTTCTAAATCACGATTGCTGAACCTGAACCTGACTGAACCTGATTTTTGTTTGGTATTTATAACCGAAAAATCTCGATCGGCTGAAAACCTGGTATTTAGTAATTTGAAAAGGTCAGACTCATAAAGTCTGATATCCTGAAAAAAATGATGCTAATGATTTTTGTTCTACTCGCTGGGACAGAACCGCACCTCGAGCTCTCGTGCTCGTACACTGATTTCCTGAGACTCTATGGAAGATAACTTGTAGAACAAATATGCCATTCTCTCGCGGATATTGGAGTCAGTGGGTTTCAGGATCTTCTTCAAGAATGCGTGTTTGAGCAGAGCAAACTTTTTGTGCTTGAACTCCGGGTCTTCTCCAAACGAGTGTTGTGACGTTTCTGAACCCCTTTGGGTTGATACTGAGTGCTCCACCGCTTCGGCCAAACAACTGGTCCTGGAACATGTTTCGGGTGTTTTGTACACACTCTGGTTGCTATTCCAGTATGCTTTGCAGTCATGGTATAGTTTGATCAAGCGCCGTTTTCTCCGGAACAAGAGCTTGTCGTGGATTTCGTGCTTGATCAAAGCGGGCAACGGCACCGATCGGGTAATTTCCAATCTCTCTTCAAGCAGATGTACCAGACAGTACAAGCTATTTTTACAGGGATGACCGGAAAGGGGTACGCCGCAGATATAGTCGAACTGGTCTCGTTGTAGCTCCAAGATCTCCAGGGGGGAGAGCTGAAAGATGGTTTCGAGACGCTCAAAACTGTGGAAAGACGAACTGTAACCATCGTCGTTTTCGGGGCCCTGGTGAATGCGCTCCAATTTTCGTAGCGGCGATGAAATGGTATAGAGACTCATGGTCATTGTACTGCCTGACGTGTAGTTGCCAGTGAGTACCAGCAAAAACCAGAAATTGCCAGTTATTGACCAATGAACGGCTAGTAGTTGGCACACGAATGACTGGTTATTGATCAGTGATTGAATATTAAAGGCCTTTTGTGTTCACTATCGGGGCCGTTGAAGTGCCGGTATCCACTTTATTTGTAAATTACCAGCCCAGTTGAATGGCAGAATTGCAGAATGGCAACCCTAATATCGAGCTGATAACTGTAAAATTGCAGCTAACAGTTGAAGATATGAGTCTCGTTTGAAAGGGACGGCTAGATGTAGATGGGAGAGAAGTATGGCAGACTGGTCCAACGTGGCGGTAAGGTCCGGCCAAGCTTTTTATTCCGGTATCAAAAAGGCCGATTCTAGAAGATCACTGTTGGTGAAAAACAGGAGACAAAAGGAAGTCGTAACGAATTATGGACAAGGGAAACACGGAACTTGAACCACTCTTGCACCGATCTAAATGAATCTAACAAATTTGATGAATCTAACAAATTTGATGAATCTAACAAATTTGATGAATCTAACAAATTTGATGAATCTAACAAATCTGGAAATGGAGGAATAAGAGTTTGGGTAAAGTTTGGGGAATGGGTGGATAAATTTGGATGAATTGGTGGGGAACTGGAGGGTAAATCTTGATAAGTTTTGAAGAACTGGTGGTAGAAATTGGAGGGAAAAAGTGGATGCGAACCCGTCCTTTTATAGTGTACGTCCCTTATCGCACACACTTTTGCAGCCATGCGCGCGCTCCTCCTCGTCCCTCTTTCAACAACGTTTTGGTATACTATTATTCAGGGATATCTAAGTTGTACCTTACAAGACCAAAGTCTTGAAAGAGAAGTGAGACGGGTGAAGCGCCTTGACCTGTCAGTGGTCTGCACACAGTGCATTGCTGCTCGGCATGCAACACACTACGGAGTACCTTGACTCCGTACATGCTAGGTGCTTGTTGACGCCCTCTACTGTCTACATCTCCTTGTTCCCCCCTTTTTTTCCTTTTCTCCTTCGCTGAACATAAGGAAAAGCACTCCTTCATATACACCGTTGTTGTTACGTTTTTGGTACATTTATGCCTAACTGATACCATGTTCATTGATGCTTTCTCAGAGAGAGGACCGAAGCGGCCTCTATGACGTTGAGAGAACGTGGCTTGAAAACTTTATCGGAGCAATGGTGAGGATTTCCAATATAGTGCTTTGTACAATGCTGGCCATTGCACTCATTACATCCTGGCCATTGTTAGTATCGGGCGAAGACTTCATAATACCTCCATAGGTAGGGCCCTGCATGTTGTGGTTCTAACAGTTTATGTTCTTTATACCCGTTCATGTTCTTCATAGATACTGCTCCTCATATTCTAGGACTACCCCATTCAGTGTGGGTATACTATAGTGAGTAGTGTATTGAGATGATAGTCTTGCTGATACATCGTGAGGTGAATTTATTTTGAAGTCAATTTGTCTACACATGATAAACTTCAGTACATCTGTAACTTTGGTGTTGCAGCTGTGTACACTGTGTGCATAGTGTGTTCTGGTACTTCAGGAGAATCTTTGTTCATTATAGGAGAGCAGAGTACTCTTGAAGTAGAAGTGCACTAGGAGGTTACCAGGACTGTACCAGGACTGTACTAGGAGTTTACCAAGACTGTACTAGGACTGTACCAGGACTGTACCAGGACTGTACCAGGACTGTACTAGGACTGTACTAGGACTGTACTAGGACTGTACTAGGACTGTACTAGGACTGTACTAGGACTGTACTAGGACTGTACTAGGACTGTACTAGGACTGTACTAGGACTGTACTAGGACTGTACTAGGACTGTACTAGGACTGTACTAGGACTGTACTAGGACTGTACTAGGACTGTACTAGGACTGTACTAGGACTGTACTAGGACTGTACTAGGACTGTACTAGGACTGTACTAGGACTGTACTAGGACTGTACTAGGACTGTACTAGGACTGTACTAGGACTGTACTAGGACTGTACTAGGACTGTACTAGGACTGTACTAGGACTGTACTAGGACTGTACTAGGACTGTACTAGGACTGTACTAGGACTGTACTAGGACTGTACTAGGACTGTACTAGGACTGTACTAGGACTGTACTAGGACTGTACTAGGACTGTACTAGGACTGTACTAGGACTGTACTAGGACTGTACTAGGACTGTACTAGGACTGTACTAGGACTGTACTAGGACTGTACTAGGACTGTACTAGGACTGTACTAGGACTGTACTAGGACTGTACTAGGACTGTACTAGGACTGTACTAGGACTGTACTAGGACTGTACTAGGACTGTACTAGGACTGTACTAGGACTGTACTAGGACTGTACTAGGACTATACTAGGACTATACTAGGAGCCAGTTCAATCAAGATTCTGATCCATTTGCATCGGGTTTCGACATCTCGGGTGTATATGATCGACATGCATCTTTGAAGAGCTGTGGCGGAGTACACACGTATGATGAGTTTGGGGTCTTTCAAAGGAGACCAGATGTGTTCTAAGATTTGGGTCACATAGCCTTGGAGTAACAATGGAGCATTTTGAGCCAACGCAGTGATGATGTGTCAACAAGTATCTAGCATGTACGGAGTCAAGGTTCTAGCATGTACGGAGTCAAGGTTCTAGCATGTACGGAGTCAAGGTTCTAACATGTACGGAGTCAAGGTTCTAGCATGTACGGAGTCAAGGTTCTAGCATGTACGGAGTCAAGGTTCTAGCATGTACGGAGTCAAGGTTCTAGCATGTACGGAGTCAAGGTTCTAGCATGTACGGAGTCAAGGTTCTAGCATGTACGGAGTCAAGGTTCTAGCATGTACGGAGTCAAGGTTCTAGCATGTACGGAGTCAAGGTTCTAGCATGTACGGAGTCAAGGTTCTAGCATGTACGGAGTCAAGGTTCTAGCATGTACGGAGTCAAGGTTCTAGCATGTACGGAGTCAAGGTTCTAGCATGTACGGAGTCAAGGTTCTAGCATGTACGGAGTCAAGGTTCTAGCATGTACGGAGTCAAGGTTCTAGCATGTACGGAGTCAAGGTTCTAGCATGTACGGAGTCAAGGTTCTAGCATGTACGGAGTCAAGGTTCTAGCATGTACGGAGTCAAGGTTCTAGCATGTACGGAGTCAAGGTTCTAGCATGTACGGAGTCAAGGTTCTAGCATGTACGGAGTCAAGGTTCTAGCATGTACGGAGTCAAGGTTCTAGCATGTACGGAGTCAAGGTTCTAGCATGTACGGAGTCAAGGTTCTAGCATGTACGGAGTCAAGGTTCTAGCATGTACGGAGTCAAGGTTCTAGCATGTACGGAGTCAAGGTTCTAGCATGTACGGAGTCAAGGTTCTAGCATGTACGGAGTCAAGGTACTTCGTAGATGCATTGTATGCAGACTAATAAGGCATCTATAAGCAGGTCACTAGTGGGTGAAGAGTTTTCACCCACCTCGCACCTCGTTTAGGACTTTGGTCTTGTAAGGTACAACTTACATATCCCTGTATATCAATATATACTAAAACATAGGTTGAAAGCACCCAACTGCTTCTCTACACAATTTTTCAGCCGAGCCATAGTCTTAAATAATCTCCCTCTTTACTAGTGCTCTCACCACCTTTGAATTCCCCCTGCTACTTTATACTTTACCAACGCATACCTAATTATGTTACTAGTTACCAGTTCCTACCCTATACGCTGTGTCACGTGCCCGGCTCGCATGCGACAGGTAACATTGCCGCAAATTACCACTCGCTCGCTACTCCTACTAGTCTATATGCAACCTAAATATGAGGAGTTCTGGATGCTAGAGGTCTGGATGCTAGATTTCTTGGTACTAGAGAACTATGAAACCTGTGGACTGCATGGAGACCTTGGCCGATGAAAATGTTCTTCTCCAGCTCCGCGAGTTCTTGGTCATTTGGATCTCCCAGATCCTCTATCTCTATCACAATCAAATCTACCCCGACAACATTTTCGAAAAAAAGAAGTACTTGGACTTGATCATCTGCGAGAGCCGTGCTCCTCCACTCTCCGATTACCTCACCCTGTTTGCCTCCTGCATGGTGTCTGTATTGGTGTAGAAAGAAGGCGGAGGAAAGGTACATGAGGTCATTGTGGTTGTGTATAAGGAGAGCAGCCTGCACGTGGTCAAACGGTATGTGGTGAATTTTAGTCATTTCTTGGGGCTCGCCTAGATTTCTATGACTCTAATTATGGCTCCAAATTTCCATGACTCTAATTATGGCTCCAAATTATGGCTCTAATTATGGCTCCAAATTTCCATGACTCTAATTATGGCTCCAAATTATGGCTCTAATTATGGCTCCAAATTTCCATGACTCTAATTATGGCTCCAAATTATGGCTCTAATTATGGCTCCAAATTTCCATGACTCTAATTATGGCTCCAAATTATGGCTCTAATTATGGCTCCAAATTTCCATGACTCTAATTATGGCTCCAAATTATGGCTCTAATTATGGCTCCAAATTTCCATGACTCTAATTATGGCTCCAAATTATGGCTCTAATTATGGCTCCAAATTTCCATGACTCTAATTATGGCTCCAAATTATGGCTCTAATTATGGCTCCAAATTTCCATGACTCTAATTATGGCTCCAAATTATGGCTCTAATTATGGCTCCAAATTTCCATGACTCTAATTATGGCTCCAAATTATGGCTCTAATTATGGCTCCAAATTTCCATGACTCTAATTATGGCTCCAAATTATGGCTCTAATTATGGCTCCAAATTTCCATGACTCTAATTATGGCTCCAAATTATGGCTCTAATTATGGCTCCAAATTTCCATGACTCTAATTATGGCTCCAAATTATGGCTCTAATTATGGCTCCAAATTTCCATGACTCTAATTATGGCTCTAATTATGACTCCAAATTATGGCTCTAATTATGGCTCCAAATTTCCATGACTCTAATTATGGCTCTAATTATGACTCCAAATTTCCATGACTCTAATTATGACTCTAATTATGCATATGATTTCGTCATCACTTTAAACAAGGGCTTGGATTATCTGCAGAAGGTAAAAGAAAGAGGTCAACTTTCAACATTCCTTCTTTGTTTTCTATAGAAAACTTCAGATATAACCGTGCAAAATGTGGGCACCAGTAAAGCAGACATTTGTCAACGGATACATAGCACGTACGGAGTCAAGGTATGGTGTTTTTCAAAACTATTCAAACCAGCGGGGCAAAATGTTTCAAACTACACTTGCAAAATTAAACAACCAATAATTCAATACTTATGACTTGAAAATAAGGATCCCAGATTCGAAATAAACTGTTTATGTGAAGTCTCTATTAAATATTAAAAACAGTAACTTTGTGAATTATTGGTTTTTTAATTTGCCAGTGTGATTTGTTTAATTTGCTAGTGTGATTTGTATAATTTGCTAGTGTGATTTGTTTAATTTGCCAGTGTGATTTGTATAATTTGCCAGTGTGATTTGTTTAATTTGCCAGTGTGATTTGTTTAATTTGCTAGTGTGATTTGTTTAATTTGCCAGTGTGATTTGTTTAATTTGCTAGTGTGATTTGTTTAATTTGCCAGTGTGATTTGTTTAATTTTGCCGCGCTGGTTTGAATAGTTTTGAAAAACACTATACACTCAAAAAGCCTTGAAAGCTCTCTATGTAATTTTAGACCCGTGCACCAACTCCTATGCTTGTTGGCGGCGATGCGAGGGTAAACACCCGTACACCCGGCTACCTCAGCAGAAAAAGGCCCAACGCAAACACCCGTTTTGAACCGTTGAAGATACAGAAAAGGGTTGAATACATTAACGTGTGTAATGGGAAGATGGTACAAGATTTTGAGACAATTTGAAGCTCTTTGTCACGAAATACAGGTGTAGTGATGATTTTTCTGCGTTATATGCAGGCCAGCATAAAATCTAAGTCTGAGTCAATAAGTAATGCAATCTTTCATAGTGAGTGAGAAACTGTGTAGGAAAAGGTGAGGGTTGAGGTAAGAAAAGTCGATGGAATTGTTGGTTTATGGTATTGGCGTTGGCGTTGATGTTGATGTTGGTGGCTGGCTGGCTGGTAGGGCGCGAGCCCTAGTGATAGGCACGTGATGGGTGCGCTGCGCATTTTCGAGCACCGCACTACAAAAATTTTCCCCTGCGCTCGCAGGCACTGGAAAAAAAGAGCAAATTCTGAGATACTCTTTTTCACCAACCACACAAAATGTATGTTATCCACAAGCACCAAAGCTGGTGTAGTAGCAGACTCAGGAAGTTGTGATTACCAAGAGAAAAGTGATCGAAGATTATAGTTCCAGCAATCGAGATGGTCTAGACGACAAATGAAAGATTTACTGCCACCCGCCCAGAGGAAAAGCGAGGCATTCCTGAAGCACACATGAAACAACCATGAAGCAACTATGAAACACACTCGAAAGACCTATAAATATTCATGAAATACCCTCAAACACACATGAAGCATCTATGAAACTTCCAGAATTACTGGACATGAAAATTCTTAGGTGCAGCCAATCAGATGCCTAGAAACCCAGAAGTCCATCCCACGCACCCATCCAGATTTCCAGATGCACATTTCAATTCCCAATAATCCTTCCATCCAACCAAATCTAGATCACTTCTCTATCACTCCAAACCTAAACCCACTATATCCACTTGGATCAATACTAACAGCCAGGACTAAGAGAACTAAGAAGGTCGGAATCACAGGTAAGTACGGTGTCAGATACGGTTCTTCGTTGAGAAGACAAGCCAAGAAGTTGGAGGTCCAACAGCACGCCAGATACGACTGTTCTTTCTGCGGTAAGAGATCCGTCCAGAGAGGTGCCGTCGGTATTTGGACCTGTAAGGCATGCAAGAAGACCGTTGCTGGAGGTGCCTACACTGTGTCCACCGCTGCTGCTGCCACTGTCAGATCGACCATCCGTCGTTTGAGAGAGATGGCCGAGGCTTAAATGGAATATAGCGTAAGAACTAATATTGAATCAATTGTATCTGTCTGTAGCCACTACCACTACTTGTACTATGTCACTGTCTGTCACTATGTCATTGACCTGCTTATAAGCATATTAAATGGAACATTCTTGGTCATTTGAGACCATCCTCGAATCTGAACTCTAGACTCATATACTTCAATGTCTAATCAACCATTAGTATGTATTCATTGGACATTCTTAGTACAAGTGCACTAATGTTTGTTTGAGCTTGGCACGACTCTATCAAAATATTACTACTTTGAACACAATAAAACCAATAAGTCAATATTTTAAACAATTATATTTGATTTAATTATTATTAATATAATCACCACTATCTTTACTAAAGCTTTTAATGTTAAAATAATATATCATGTAGTCTGTCAGATCACCATGGGTAGTGCTCTACCTATTGAGGTATATGAAGCCCCTCTGCCTTGCACTGAGTCTTTTACTCAGAATTCTACTCATAGTATACGGAAATAGTAGAATACTAGAATATCAGGAAATGGAATATCAGGAAATGGAATATCAGGAAATTGAAATATCAGGAAATTGAAATATCAGGAAATTGAAATATCAGGAAATTGGAATATCAGGAAATTGAAATATCAGGAAATTGGAATATCAGGAAATTGGAATATCAGGAAATTGGAATATCAGGAAATTGAAATAATAGAATACTTAAATGTATGGTGTAGGAGTTGCTGCAACATGAGGAAGTAGTACTTTCAGATGTACTGCGTGTAAGCAGGTCACATAAATCAATGAAGGGAATGAACGGCCCATACTATGTAGGAATAGTTTAAGGGTGGTCCACGCCCCTCAAAAAAGGGGGCGGGTGGCAACAGGCATGGACTGAGTGTAGAAGAGAGTGAATACTCTTATGAGAGATTATGGAATAAGCTCAGTCTGGGAACAGTGTGTTCAGGACACTCTTGATAGTGTATAGCTATAGAATAGAAATCGAAATGACTGAGATGAATATTGAACTTCCACAACTATAGTATGCCGTTGGTTCCCAATGACTTAAGCGCTCCAGCACATGCAATGATAGATGATAAATTGTAACACGAGTGGTAGTGGCTTGTAATACTGCACATAGTAATACACACTAGTAGATCTGAATATCGGAATATCGGAATATTAGAATATCTGAATATCTGAATATCTGAATATCTGAATATCTGAATATCTGAATATCTGAATATCGGAATATCGGAATATTAGAATATTAGAATATCGGAATATTAGAATATCTGAACATCTGAATATCTGAATATCTGAACATCTGAATATCTGAATATCGGAACATCGGAATATCTGAATATCTGAATATTAGAACATCTGAACATCTGAACATCTGAATATCTAAATATCCGAATATCTAAATATCTAAATATCTGAATATCTGAATATCGAGGTTTCAGTAGTGCATGCCAACGAGAAGGCACGGAGTCAAGATGTTGGCGCTTAACGCTTGCTATTATGGAGCGGTCAAAACGTTTGCTAGATTCCTATAAACTCAACCCAAGGACGCCGTGACAGATTTACTTATCTGCCCTTCTTATAGGCCAAGCCCTATGTTGAGACACAGGAGCCGCGGCTTCATGTTTCACTGAGACCGCGAACGGCTAGATGCAGGATGGCTTAAATCCTCTCCCTAGCAACCAAGTCCTCCTTACTTTAGAAATGTGCTCATCTGCACATGTATCAGGTGTTAATGCTAACACTTGCATGTTCCTGCACTCATATGCCGGTGGAACGTGAACATGAAGGTTACTCACGTGCCTGGTATCACGTGAGCATGGGGTACACATGTCCCGTAAGGTCAACACTTTGTAGATGTGTTGTATGCATACCAGAGAAACATTATGTGCAGGTTAGTAGTGGATGAAGAGTTTTCACCCATTTCGATGCTTCTTGTTTTTTGGTTTTGTAAGCTACAAATTACGTATCCCTGTATATGAATATGTAGTAAATCATAGGCTGAGACCAGCTGGTTTGAGAATAAGGCCGAGCTGTCTCAGGCACCGCAGCCACTCACGTGACTTGGCCATGTACACCCCAGTACCAAAAGACCCAGTCAATTAATAAGGAAAAGAATTCAACTGGAAAATTTTTGTAAGCACCTGACCTGGCCATATTATTTTCACTTCTTTTTTTTTTTCGTTGGATTAGCGTAGAGGCGTGGGGATGTCTGGATGATTCTTTATATACACCACCAAGGACCAAGATATTCAAAAAAACGAATTTTGAAATTCTGAAAAATACACTGGAATCGTCTTTTTCTCCTTATTCTAACCCCATTATATATCTTTCTTTTTCTGAGTACTGGATTTTTGGCGGGTCTTAGTATTGCATGACATGTGCACTGATGGCCAGAAATGTGAATATACTGCGAATCCTCACCCACCCGACTAACCACTGCACCACACCAAACACCATAGACCAAAGACCAAACATCAAAGACCAAAACCAAAAACCAAAGACCCAAACACCAAACACTACTACAAGTTCGTATTTCCCTGACTACTGACCCTGTCGAGTTTCTAATCCTCCTCTACGGTACATCTGCTGTCCATTGATTAGAACCCACTATTCCTATATACTGTCCACTGTCAGATCCACCATACCTAGTACTCTACCTATGGAATTATACAGCCTTTTTGCCAGACAATAACACAGACCATTGTTAAGGGTCACCAGTCATGTGCATCTTACTCAGCATTAAATGTATGGAGTACCAGGAAGGCCTGACGTGAGTAAAACCATGAACCTTAGTTTGAAGACACTAAAGATTAGCTTAGGTTTCTGGTTTGAAAACACTAAAGATTAGCTTAGGTTTCTGGTTTGAAAACACTAAAGATTAGCTTAGGTTTCTGCTTTGAGAACATCAACGAGTAAGATAACTCAGTACTTACGTTAACGTTCAACAATCTAACATCACTGCTATTATGGTGTCTACTATTCCGAAGTGCTATTCCGAAGTGCTAGTCGAAGCTAAGTATCAGTCAATCTAAAGTGTTGGTCTCCTTGCTAAGTAAGATTCCTGTCATAAATCTCAGGTCTACTTTCTGAGCAGTACTTATTGGAGTTTTGGAGTTTTGGAGTTTTGGAGTTTTGGAGTTTTGGAGTTTTGGAGTTTTGGAGTTTTGGAGTTTTGGACTTTTGGATTTTTGGAGTTTTGGACTTTTGAACTTTTGGACTTTTGGTCATTAGACTTTTGAACTTTTGGACTTTTGGACCTTTCAACTTTTGGTCATTAGACTTTTGGACTTGAGGCTTCCCATAAGTACTAGGATCTATGGATTGGTGCAATTTCAACTACTAATCAAGTCTTTTTAAGACGGCCTCCAGATCCGAGGGACCAATACTGATTACACATTGGCTGGTACTTTATTCTATTAAAACCGATTATTCTAGGTTTCAGCCCGACTCAAAGTCCTCCTCTATTGGATTTAAAGGCAACTTCATCCATTCCAGGCGTTGTGCTACCGGGCTTTCTAGTCAATAACTCAAAAGACATCAATTTTCAAAGCAAGGATGTCATTATTAATCCCCGAAAGTCAGAAATTCTATAAACTTTTCATCTTTCAATATAGCATCTCGACTATATTTATGCTTTTTAAGCATTCATTTTTCTCGGCAATCTGCATCTGAATTTCGACCAAAACGGTTAAATCGTCTTAGATCAGATTCGCTTAGGTGTGTTTTTAAGTTAAACAACGTTATCTACCTTGCTACTTCGACAGCGTTTCATAAATGTTTCAGAAGAGTTTCATAAATGATTCAGAAGAGTTTCATAAATGATTCAGAAGAGTTTCATAAATGATTCAGAAGAATTTCATACATGATTCAGAAGAATTTCATACATGATTCAGAAGAATTTCATACATGGTCCAGAAGTATTTCATCTAGCGAAACCACAGCAACGGGCTTGGCAAAATTAGAGAACGAACACCCTGTTGAGCTTGACTCTAGTTTGATATTGTGAAAAGGCATGAAAGGTTTACAAGAAGTGGGAGTTCGGTGGCAGTGAAATACCACTCCATCGTCTCTTGACTAATGAAAGAATTACTCCAAGTACTTTTCTATATGTTTACCTCAGAATTTGTCAACGAGTACCTAGCATGTACGGAGGAAACTTCGTGGATATGTTGTAGTCAGGTCACTGAAAGATTATAGGGTTGTAGCAATAATAAGATTGTACCGACCTTGAACAATAAGATTGAACTTGAACAATAAGATTGTACCGTCCTTGAAGTTCTAAAATGAATTGGAAAAGATAAAAGCCTTTATATCTTTAAACATAGGCTCAAATATGGCTTCTCAAAACACTGTTAATAATACAATCATAAATGTAACAATACTAATATTACATCTTGAATTGTTGAAAACCAGCAATGAAAGAGAGTGCTCTGATAACCACGGCTTGCTGGTTAGCCAGCCATCTGTTTTCCTGCAGCAACCAATTGTAGCAACAACTGATTGAGTGATGAAGGAAGAATCTCCAAATATATAAAGGGGACTTTGCCCCATTTATTGTTAGTATCGACAATTGAATATCAACTGCCCGGAGGGATACCAAGATGCCTCCAAGAACCAGACCCACCAAAAGATCTCGTATTGATAATACTTCAATGAGCACTGACAACTCTTCTCCTCCTCCTGAAACACTTCCCCTAGAGTGTTTACATATCTTGATGAGACTATGAGGTCAATGTCTTATAGTATGAGTCACCCACTGGATATCACTTCCTGGTTAATCACAGGTCCTCCTGGTACCGTATCCGTCGTTGCAGAGCTGGCGTTATCTTCTTTATATGAATCCATCCTGCATAGAGCATGGAAGGACTGGTTGAATTGGCGTTATTGTAAAACCTTAACCACCAATGCTAACTGAGTCGACACGTTTCGAACATACATAAACACATGACAAATTGTCAACGAGCACAGTGTTTTTCAAAACTATTCAAAGCACCACGAATGTTTCGAACCACACTAGCCAAATTATATACAAACCATTCATTCAAAAAGGTTCGTACCCCTCCGACCAGTCCTTCAAACCAAATACCGTAAATTTTCTCACACCAACTTTCATCAGTATTCAATCTTCTGAAATCTATATCTGGAGGATTGCCCCATGTGTACTGCATTTGGCAGTCTTGCAGTACCAATCAAGGGTCAACACCGACAGAACTGAACCGGTTTTCTTGTTATCCTGTTCACAACAACTTGTGAGAGGTTACAAAACTTTGTGCATTATTGCATGTTTGATTTTGCAAGTGTGATTCAAACCTTTCAACTTATGTTTTAGTATATATATTGATATACAGGGATATGTAAGTTGTACCTTACAAGATCGAAGTCCTAAACGAGGTGCGAGGTGGGTGAGAACTTTTCACCAAGGACCTGCACATAGCGCTTCCACTCAATTCGCATCCAACGCAACTACAAAGTACATCGACTCCGTACATGCTAAATACTTATTGACAAAACCAGTGCATCCAAACGATTCAAACCACACTAGCATAAATAAATAATCAATAATTCCAAAACGTTCGTAGTGATGACTTAAAAATTGTTAAGCATCAAAGATTCGAAATCAACTGTTTATGTGGAGTGTTTACTAAATATTAAAAATAGTAACGTTTTGAATCCTTGGTTTTTTTGATTTTGCTAGTGTGGTTTGAAACATTTTGCCGCTGGTTTGAAACGTTTTAAAAACATGTACTGACCTTGAACAATAGGGTTGTACAGAAATTGGACAATAGGGTTGTACAGACCTCGAACAATAAAGCTGTATAGACTTTGAACAATAAAGCTGTATAGACTTTGAACAATAAAGTTGTACAGAAATTGAACAATAAAGTTGTACAGAAATTGAACAATAAAGTTGTACAGAAATTGAACAATAAAGTTGTACAGAAATTGAACAATAAGATTGTACAGATCTCGAACAATAAGATTGTACTGAACTTGAACAATAGGCTGTGCAGACCTTAGACGACAAAAAGTAAAGAGGTGATGTGACCCCGTCACATAGCACTTTGGTCTTGTAAAGTACTACTTACATATCCCTGGATATTAAGAAATACTAAAACAAAAGTTGAAAGAAGTTGAGGAGCCAGAAAAGTTACCACAGTGATAACTGGCTTGTGGTAGTCAAGCGTTCATAGCGACTTTGTTTTTTGATTCTTCGATGTTGGCTCGTCCTATCATACCAAAGCAGATTCGGTAAGCATTGGATTGTTCTCGCACTAATAGGGAACGAGAGCTGGTTCTGACCGTCGTGACACAGGTTAGTTTTGCCCTAGTGATGGATGATTGTTACAATAGTAACTAAACTCAGCACGAGAGGAACCGTGCATTGAAACAATTGGTATATGGCTTTGTTTGATAAAGCATTGAAGCTACCATGTGTTGATTATGGCCGAATGCCTCTAAGTCAGACTCCGTTCTAGAAGGAATGATGTTTGAGAAAAGGTTATTATAAGCTGTAAAGCTCGAGACCATTTAGAATGATTCTGGGTTAGAAACACCCAGTGAAGCACTTGGAGTAAAGATTATTTCAGAGTTCCTAAGTAGACGACTTAGTGGGAACATGGGATTGTAAGTGGTGGAGTAGCCTTGTTGCTACGATCCATTGAGATTTCCAATGCTCGAAGATTTGCTTTGGTGAAGACCTGAAATCTCTCTCTGTGTGAGGGGGTGTTGGTACAAACTGGGGGTTTGGTGTACCGAGGAATCTTGGTATACTGAGATACCCAAACCGATGGTATAGTAATAAGACCTTAGGACACTCTAGGGTGGAGGGCAATAGGCCACAGTGCTGGGACTGATGTGACTATGGGCGACAACTGTCTGTCCATTTCTTCTTCCCGTCCACTAAATAGAATGGACTATAAAGAAAACGAGGGGTGTTGGACCAGCTTTTACCACTAGTTCGGCACGTGGCCAGCCAAGAGAGTGCACTGGTCAGCAGAGCCCTCTTGTATGAGTGCAGATACCATGATAGACCAGAACAGAAGATTGTTTTCCTGGTGCATGGCATGCAGAGGCTTGTCAAAGAATGAGAGTTTTGCCTTCAACACTGAAAAGACCAGTGTTTACTGATTGGGTGGTCTAGGATTCATATCCCGCAAAGTACCATCCGTTAGGGTCCACCCGACTAGGCGTCTGTGGATATAAGTATAGCCTCAGTGTAAAGTACACATATCCGAATGGGCATGTTGAGCCATATTTGTAGGGTTATAAGGAAAAAGAGTTGGGTGAATAGGGCCATAGTTGAAGTGGTGTTGGTTATAACGAAAGTTTGAAATGTTTGATGGGATGGAGATGAAATGGAGATTTAATCAAAGACCATTCAGCTTTAGATGACCATCCAGCGTTAGACGACCATCCAGTGTTAGACAACTTCTCGTAAGTACCAGAATCATATGGGGAACATGACCGTCCTTAACAAGTTCCACCAAGTTCCACCAAGTTAATCAACAACTTGACCATGACTAGGAGACTACCATCATGACACTGAGTCTGGTCACGGTAGTTGACTGTAACACAACTATTACCCGACTGGAGCGTTCCGACTATTGGTAGCCCTTCAGAAGGTTCCAGACTACTGTTAGGTCATCATTCTGGAGATGTCGTTTTTCACAAACCCGTTAGGACCCTAACCCCTGCGAATACAGGCCACAGCCTCAGGTGGCATATTAATTCTAAAATTTGGTCTGCATACCAGTACACTTGCAACCTATGTCATGGAGAAGAGTCAGGCCACGGTAGATTCAGGGAAAGCAGTTTGTAATCAGGTGTAGGGGAAAAAAGTATATACCCCTCCGTCTAAAAAGGGTCATGCTCATAGGATTATATTTGGAGTGCATCAGAATCGTAGCAGTGTACTAGGTTGAAAGAGACATCCCCAATAGAAGCTCATAATGGTTTGACCGATTAGTGGTATTGCCCGATATGAACTCACTTTTTGCTGCTCGCCACTAATTAAGACTGGAAGTCTGGATCATCAAAAAACTGTTTCGTTCTGACTGCTGGACATATGATAATTTCTTTGAGTCCTTTAGAACTCTGGAGCAAGCTGACTGCTTGAAATATAACTTAGAGACTGGTCCCAGAGAAGAGATTGGTCCTAGGGAAGAGACTGATCCTAGGGAAGACCAGATAACTCGAGAAATGTACCAAATCATTTTTCAGTATTCTGAGTGATCCTCCAGGCTCCTATTGATTGTTATGATTGGGGTAACCAATAATTCTAGTTATGTAGAATTCCAGTATGTATCTAGCCAGTCCATGTAACTCCAGTAATATTATACTTAGAACATGTCATAAGCCCTCTGGGAGTGCAATATTCAGTCCCCTCTTAAATCCACTCAAGTGTATACTTCAAAATTCCCCACTTCGAGTACTTGAGGATAGACGTATCCATGGAAGTAAGTAGGAGCCTGAAGCACTTCACTGACTTGAAACTCGCGGGGCGGATGGGAAAGACACCAGGCACCCACTTTACCTAGCTATACCGAATTCCAATGCTGGAAATAGTTTGGTAGTTTAACAGTACTGGTCGAAAAAAGGGTCCAATAGTAGTCCAAGAGTAGCCAAATACTAGTGATCAAGACTGTAGGCTAGTGTCCGAGGGTTCTTGGCCGATTGCAACGTAGATCATATCAGCATCGTCTTAGTCTTATCAATTCATCAAAGAATTTGGTGAGTTTAGTCAACGAGTTCGAGACTTGTTTGCATGAACATTTTGAAGGAGGAGCTCTTTTTTCTTGATTTGAGACCTGGTGGTTTCGGATTTTCCATAAATACATGAAACCAACGTTTGGATGCGGCTGGGAATATCGCTGTCGACCTTCTTTCCAATGCAGTAGTTTATGACTCAATCCTCTCTATTGCTGCATATAGCCGATTACTCCAATGCTGTTTTCTGTGATTGGCGTATCAACTTTAAGTATGTCTGATCTCAGGCTATTCTTGAGTATCTGGATTTCCGTGAAATCACTAGTTAAAAATATGACGAGTAGTGTCTGACTAGCCCAAGATTACTGGTAAAGAGTAGTGTCCAAGACTAGGGGTCCAAGACTGTCTAGATTGCACAGACTTCCCAGACTGTTTAGACTATCAGTGACCTAGAGGACAGTATCTTCAAATCCATTTCACCGCATCAAGTGAGACAGTTGGAATGACTCTAGTATGGCAACATAAGTACTTAGTCTGACTTTTACCATTATATTTCTAGATCACAAATCAGTCAGTAATTGAAACAATATGACTATGACATTTCAGCCGTGCAGTGAGTGGGAAGAGGGCCCAATACCTGTCTCTGCCAGGTCCAGTCAATACCAAGAAAAAAAAGTAGGGGAAAAAAGAAGGGGCGTAATCTCCTGTCTAAGTGCTGCGATATGGGTGGCAAATCCCTGCATGATACCCACATATTTCAAGTCCTCCCATGTTTCAAGTCCTCACATTGAGTGCTACATGTTTCAAGCACGTGCAGGAATGCATACCCCCCAATATATATAACCAAGAGCTTCCCCCCCTTGATTAGCCAATACCTTAAGTTTTACAGCTAGTGGTTTTTCCTAGGTTTATTAAAGCTTAATACTTATGAAAGAAGAATTAGGTTTTTTTATGAGACTGTCTGGTACCGCCCAGCTACTGATACCACAGATACGACTAATACACCAATACTGATACCACTAATATTGATATCGATATATACCATGATATCTACTTATGCAGATTGCTAATTGAGACCACTGATACTGATACTGATACTGATACTGATACTGATACTGATACTGATACTGATACTGATACTGATACTGATACTGATACTGATACTTACTATGATATTTACTTACACAGAGAGCTCACTATGGGTATCCATCCAAAAAGCATGTAAGTTACCCTCCTCTACTATAGCCAACAACGACAGACTGCGCAGACTCACCACAACTACTATTGACCCTTAGTTACCATTGCAATTACTAACATACAGTAATTAATAGACTATTACTACACTAATTCTTTTCTATTACCATTGTTGTACTGACTATTAGCTTGATATGATTTATACTGACTATCTTGAGTATGATTGGTACTGACTAGCATGATATGATTAGTACTGACTATTAGTTTAGGTATGATTAGTACCGAATATTAACTTGACTATTACTGTCATACAAGAAGCAAGGGGAATTGGCAATTACGTTGGTCAACAACCTCTGGCACCCGAACCAGTGATTGCTGTCCTTCAAGAGATCAACTTTTCAAAGAACTTCAAAGTGGCTCGTGAGCCACGGCAGGCCTCAACCCTACCATTTCCACCGACTTAAACCCCATTGACGTCTCTGCTTCCTCCAAGTGCCTCGGTATGTTTATTCAGGTCGTCCAGAACATTTAGACCTTCGAAGAAATTGTGTCCAGGAAAGTGTTCTATATTTTACTCCACGAAAGTTCTATCATCAAGTGATCCACTGATAACGATCCAGCGGAATGGATGCGGCCTCCAAAACAAAGCTGAATACTGATGCGAATATTCATATTAACCTGTCCACCCTAACACCCTGGGGGTCTTTGCTCTCACACCTTGGGGGTCTTCGGTGAGAGAATCTTTTAAATATCACATGACTATTACTATATCAGTGCTAGCATTTGCTGGATGATAAAAAGATGAACTAGGATTTACTAGTATATTATGCAGGATGGTCGATTCTGTTACGGCAACAACAGAGGAGGTTGGCGGGTGCGCTGCCCCAGGCAACTGGTGCTCATACCATTTTTACAGTGGCCTTACACTTGCTCATAACCATTGACTTGCTCATAACGATTGACTTGCTCATAACGATTGACTTGCTCATAACCATTGACTTGCTCATAACCATTGACTTGCTCATGTCCATTAAAAGGCTCAAAACCATAAACAGGCTCATATTCTTGATTGATCAAAAACTGGTTTGATGTTTTGGTTGGGGTAGATGACTCTTGCATACAGATAGTAAGGCGCAGTGAAGGGGTGATCAGCCAGAAGTAAAAAAGTAACGTGATTTCGTGATTTCTGAGGATTTGCTAGGGGCTGGTAATGTATGATTTGTGCGTCAAAGATTTGGTCATGTGGAGATTTCTGGAGATCCAGTGGCTACTACAGGAACGGAAGACGGGGTACTGCAGGTAAGACAGAGAGGAAGAGAGAGAAAGAGATGGGGAGTTTGAAGAAATACAGATTTAGCATTAAAGAGTGGTGAATGTGGTTTTGGGGTTTGGGTGGCCGACCGGGGAATACCCAAATAGTCAAATTTTCGGGCCTTCCCAGCACCTACCTTCCGAGCACCTCCAATTAAAAAAGGACAGAGACCTCTATTCAAAAAGGGACAGAAAAACACGGAGAATGGACTAAGAGAGGTGATAGAGACCAAGATTTTAGTGGTATGGGATTTAAAGGTATATATGGACACACGGTGTTCGCGTACCAACCCACATCACTATTATAGGACAAGTGACTCCTATTTAAGTCATAAGTCATAAGTCAATGGTCTCATTAAGTCAATGGTCTCATTAAGTCATAAGTCATTAAGTCAATGGTCTTATTGAGTTATCAAATCTTAAGCCATAAGTCTGCATTGAGTGTTTCTAATACTTAAAAAAGGCAATTCTATTATTATGCATGCCAAAAAAAAAAGACTCAAATAGAGTATTGGTGGTTGGGTGAGGCTGAGCAAAGCCAAATAAGGTGCAGTGAGTGAGGCATTAAAGTATAAGGAACAAAGCAAAGCAAACCCTAAAGAACAAATGGGAACCTAAAAGTGAAACAAACCGCCAAAAGTGAAACAAACCGCCAAAAGTGAAACCCTAAAGCAGAACAAAAGTGGCGAAAGCAGAACAAAAGCGGCCCAAGGAGAACAAAAAAAGCCCAAATGAAACATATGAAACACCTTTTTTTGAATTAGGCAAAAAAAGTAAACACTCTGTGTATGTGTCAATATTATCATTGCATGATGAAACCACCATACTCATAGAAACAAACAAAACAGAACAGAACAGAACAAGAGGAAAAAAAACAGGATTAGTGATGGATTGAAATGAACATAGAGACCACTAGAATCTCAAATAGGTTAGAAAAATTATTTAAGACCAAAAAAAATAATGATTATGATTGGTTGGATGAATATATTGGGGAATTGTAGTTTTGGAGTATTGAGATATGGGTTATGAGCGCGCAACGGCCGCGCAGGGAAGCGCGCAGGGAAGCGCAGGGAAGAAAGCCCAAAAGCTAAAACTGAAACACGCCAAACGCGCTCCCCAGTAATAATTCAATAATACACAGTGGACAGAATTGGACAGAATTAGACAGAATCAAACAGAATTAGACAGAAGTAGACAGAATTAAACAGAAGTAGACAGAATTAAACAGAATTAAACAGAATTAAACAGAATTAAACAGAATTAGACAGAATTAGCAGATGAATTTAGTATACAAATTGAGACAGAATTGGTGGCTTAGACAATATTGGACATGTCGTTGGACAGTTTAGTACGATTATTTAGACATGGACAGAAATACAGATTGGTGTCGCATCTACTAATGCACTGACATCTACACGGTGCACATACCATGGACAGAAATAGACAAAAAAAAATAGAAGTGGATGGACAATGTTTCAGATTAAGTAAATGATAGACAAATTGGATAGACCGACTGGACAAACTGGACAAGTGGTAGACAGTAAGACACGAAAACTGGACAAATGGTAGACAGAAAGACACGAAAACTGGACAGACACATTGTACTTACTGGAAATACTAGACAGGACAAACAACACACCGAAAAAACCCAAAAAAACTATTATTACCAATTACTGCCATTATTACGAGCCCTTATGGTCTGGATCAGGGTCAGGAGATGGCTTTTTTAGCGATCGAGGGACTGTGTGCAGGAGCGTCCGGCTATCGAACCACTTCCAACAAGTGATTACCGAAGCGAACGTCCGATAGATGCATGATTTTTTTTCTGGGCATTTGCTTCTGTTACAGAACCTGGTTTCAGGTGGCCCTTTTGGGTATTTTCATCTTAGCCCTTTATTTCGTGTTCGAGCTCTGTTTGGCCAACCACCACAAGTTCACGAGATTCAGTTTCAAAAGCAATAAAAAAAAAAGAAACTATGTCTAGAAGAGGTTTTGAACTCAGATCGTTTGTTTGCCTTGCAGATCTCGCTAGATATTAGGAAAACAATGGGAACAAATACTAAGCCTTGGGCCAAGGCTGAGCGGACCTGCATATAAGACAAAGAAACGATCGGCCCTGCGTTCTGCACCAAAGCCCCCTTTTTCCGATCAACACTGTTACTTCTGCCCTAGCCGGTTTTCTTTCTGATTCCAGTGGCCATATACAGGATATCTTTCCTTTTTTTCCTGCAGAAAACCAAATTATCTCCTTGTTTCCTGCAGATCCCGATCGGACTCCAGCATCCTCCCTCGTCTCTCCGCCTAAGTATCTCCCAATTAATGTCCCATCTCGGTATTTCCTGTACTCCCTGCACGCCCAATGCAGGGTTTAGATCCTCTGCCAAACAATCACAATCTTCCCTACACTTTGCTTGTGCACAAACGTAAATCCCCAAATATATAAAGACCCAATGCCTCCCCCCCAAGTCCAGTCTTTTTTTTTTTCCTTCTCTATCCACTAACGAAAATGAAGTACTCAATATTGTTTCACATTCTTTCCACCAGTGCCGCTCCCCTCGTTATCGGAGACGACCCTTCCGTGCAGCTGGGGGTGCGCAGTGTTGCACGTGCCTCCGCACGGGCTGCTAGCGGCTCCTCTTCCCTTGCTGCTTTTGGCAGCCGCGCTAACAATATTACTACTACTTCTTCTTCTTCTTCTTCTGCTACCACCGCCAACGCCGCCAACGCCGCCAATTCGGCTTCTAGGCCGCTTACTTTTTACCCCAAATCGGAATTTGCCTATAATGGACAGCCGTGCCGGGACTTCCGCGGCAAAGCTCTCTCTGCCATGCCGCTCGAGTGTATTTACGACTCGGTTTGCAACCAGGAAGTGGTTGAGTCGCCGGAGTCGTGTTTTCTGACCGGCTTTGACCCCCGCGGCACCGTGACCGTGGCCGAATTGATGGCCATGGAGAATGTGTGTCAACAGGAGGCCATTTGTTACCGTTCCATCTATGGCTATGGTCATGATGAAGATGGCCTCTGCTTTGTGGGAACCTCTCCTTTTGCAGGCGGCTCTCTGTCTTCTGGTCAATCCAACAATAGCTCTTTGGGTGCTAAGAACCAGGGCTCCTTAGGTTCTCAAGGTGCTCCAGGTGCTCAAGGTGCTCCAGGTGCTCCAGGTGCTCCAGGTGCCCAAGGCTCTTCAGGCGCTCCAGGTGCTCCAGGTGCTCCAGGCTCTCAAGGTGCTCCAGGTTCTCAAGGT